>JAFBJS010011862.1:0-56366 GCA_016785265.1 Paraplagusia blochii | reverse complement strand
GATGTGTATAAGAGACAGCAATAATACATTGCAATATACCTCTTACATCTTGGTTTACAATGCTGTTATGTTTTATTATACTATAATTATAGGTATACTTTAAATCCTCGTCCATGTATGTATATGTATTTATACATACATATATAATGGATATGCGTGGGCAAGAGGGTTTGTGTGTATTTGTACATTTGTATTTGGATAACCAATATATGGACATGCTATATGTGTAAATATGTACTTGTGTGTATGCATGGTTACGTACATCTAGGTGTATATGTATATATTCATCCAGCTGTCCATCTATCTGGGTCATTGATAGTATCTCTTGGGGCTCCATGCAAGATATCTCTGGTACCCTAACCCTATCCGTGCGTGCAGCAAAATAACAGTTTTTTTGGACATGGTCCCAAGTAAATGCCTGGCTGTGACTGTACCAAAAGGAAAGGAAACTCCTTGTCATTGTGACATTGTGATCCACACCACTGCACACAAAGAAATTTGACCTCAGTATTTACCCATCACCAAAGTGAACAGTGGGCAGTTTTGAGTACGAGGGAGCTGTGAGTGGGGACGGTGCAATGCTCAGTGGACCTCAGTGGTAACCTGGCAACTGGTGGATTCAAATCTGTAACCCTTTGGACCCAAGTCCAGTTCCTTAACCACTAGGTCACCACTATTTTATTAATATATTCCATGTGTTTGAGGGCTTTCAGAAAATAATTTAGCCAAGATGATTTATAAAAATGATGAATCATGCAAGAAATATTAAGGAATTGGGTCAGAGGTTTGGTGTGGCACATTCATTACGATCTAATTACAGTAATATGACCTGTATAGAATCTAGCATTCATTATATGTTAATGGAATTTTATAATGAGCACACATAATAACAGCTTAAAATACAATTTCTACTAATGGTGGCTTCAACTTCCAGTCAGACTAGTTTTACTAGTGTCACCAAACACAGGCCAAGTCTAAGCATACTCAGTTCTATAGTTGATGATAAGGTATTTTGGTGCAATTGTCTCATGGCTTGCAAAGGAATGGGAAATAACTAAAATCCAACAAATCTGACAGGAGGAAAAACTAATCACTTATGTTAAGCCACCCTTGAATGTGAGGTCAGTGATTGCCAACCGCCCTTGCTGGGATTGTAATACGCCCCGGAGGTGAACCCTGTAGTTCCACACCAGTGACAGGGACATTGCTTCATCACAGAAAACTAGCAATTTAGAAGTTTTTACTCTTTGGTGATACCACTCCATGTCCTTCCCAAGAAAATAAAATCCTATGAGCTGTTCTGCCATTGATAATGCCCTGCAAAACACAACTATTGGATGAAGCCAGTCTGTGCTTTTCCAAAGGAAATCAAATATCTTTCAAAATTCAACAATGCACGGCGGAAACCTAAACCCATGTCCTCTGCTTCATCAGTAGATGTACTATCCCCAATATCTTGACATGTCCCAGACCAGGGTTCTCAAACTCAGGGCCCATTTTATTTTTGATTTATAGTTGAATTTGTATAGATTTGTTCTCCACATTTTATGGTAGATTCTACAGTCTTCTTCTGGTTCAGTGCTGTATTACACAAAATCTATGGGAAACTGATTTTTTATTCATTCTTTTCTTTTGAATTGAACACTGAAAGCTGGTGCGGCCCTTCTGTGAAATGATAGTGTGTGGTGGCCCTCATCTTATTTGAGTTTGAGACCCCTGTCTCAAGTATTCCATGTCTTTCAGAAGAAAAATCTTATATAGTGACACTCCACTTGGGAGCAAGGGAACTTTAAATATCATGATATAATTAAACTTGAGACAGGTTCCCATAGGATCACCATTAACAATATAACCATGGGGGGTAACACTAGTGATGGTCTTGTGTGCAAGTGTTTCCAGTATCCTCACGATGCCGTAAAGGGCAATAACTGTACCAAAGTAAGTAAATAACTACATTTAAGCATTTCTTTCCTTATTATTTTACTTTTTGGTCACAAAATAAAATAGATGGTTTTCCTTCAGTGTACGCCTACCTGTTTATTTATGAAGACTCAACTTAATGATTAATCCACAGCTAGCCTGTGAATTTTTGGGGGCCGTTGGTGGCCTAGTGGTTAAGGAAGGCCCCCAGGTCGAATCCCCCTCATGCCAAGTTACCACTGAGGTCTACTGAGCATAGTAACGTCCCCGGGCGCTCAAAGCTGCCCACTGTTCACTTGGGCGATGGGTTAAATACAGAGGTCACGTTTTATTGTGTGCAGTGGTGTGAATCACGATGTCACAATGACAAGAAGTTTGATTTCTTTTTTCCCTTATAGAATAATTTGACAGATATATATATATATATATATATATATATATATATATATATATATATATATATATAGTTAGACTTCTTAGTTAACAAGTATCAACCAAGTTTGGACTTGTAATTTTTAAGTCAATATAAAATACTAAACCAACTTCACTGTTTGTTGGATAACCAACAAACCGTGGCCACTAATGTAAGTGTCAAGCTGGAATTTTACTCGAACTACTCATCTTATTGTTGGGTTCCAGTTTGTTTTTTTTTTCAGTTTTGGTGTTGGTTCCTCAATATTCCTGAACGTACAATGTCGCCATCTACAGGTTGTCACTGATTTTACGCAAAAAAAAACAAAACAAAAGACTGGAATTCAAATAGTTGTAGAATTTATTCAAAATCTACAATCATTAACAAAAATCAGCAATTACAGAAATATGTACAAGTTTTCCTATTTTAAAATACTTGTGACATGACAGATTGAAAATGAGACTTCTGCTTCATGTGCAGCGCTCCCTTACTGGACATCATACAAAGTTCTCCAAGTCCACAGGTCATGTGAACAGCTCAGGAGGAGAGTAAAAACAACAGCGCCACATGGTGGTTCAGAGTTCTCCTTTAGAGTAACAGCTTGTTGTAAAAATCCACCATACTGACATCCTGCAGTTTCTCCCGCACATTTGTGCCTCTAGGCCATATGCTTTGTGTCCTGGGTGCAGCAAAGCTTCTAAGACTTTGTGATAACAGGCGAAAAAAGGAGGAGAATTGATGGGAGGAGCAACGGTCGTTAATGCCTGAAGTCCAAGTTAACACTGTGCGATCTGGCAACGAAATTTCAGAGGGTGAAATGATGCTGAGACTGGAGAGTTACAGACACAAGGGACTGGAAGAGCAAAAACCATCACCGTAGAGAATGGATGGAGCTGTTTGCTATTTCAACACTGACGACCCAGCTGATACTTCATAACAGGGCTGGAATTTTTTAAAAAACCTGATGTTTGTTTACATCAAAGTGTGTCACATCTATGTTTAGGTTCAGTAAATGTTTCATCCCCACTATAGTAAAGCTCTCACTCTGGAACACCAAGTTCCAGAAGTTGTATTTATTGCCCTGGAGCAGCTGAATGATCTACCTGGGACAGCTTACAGTTACCATTATCTATATGGGGCCCATTAAGTTTTGGTGTGTGCGCAGATAAGTGCAGCCGTCTGACGTTGTCATGCTCTCTGACCAGGTCCTGCTTGGTCAGTGCATGAAGGTGGTTACTGCAGAGAGCTCATGAAGCTGTCCAGACTGTACTCCGTGTCATACTGCTGCTGGTCCCATAACTCTCCCAGACCATCCAGCACCGTCTTCATGGAGGCCTTCCCTGAGGTTGATGCCGTTTGATCACCTTTGTCTCCTTTCTGGTCCTGAAATGGTCACAAAAATTAAAAAGGTGCATTTGGAACCTTGTTTTCCCCTACACCCAATACCCACATTTTCCAATAGATGTTAGAGCATCTTAGCCTTTAGACATAACTTAGATGAACAATCCATCTATCTGCTCCTAACCCAGCCTATGTCCCATTTTAGGACAAATTTTGGCCCGCTTGTGAAATACTTTGTCCACGCCTGGATAAATCTCCACATCCCCACAGACAAAGTGTCTCTCACCTTGTCCAGTGTGAAAAGGTTGAGGACCTGGTCTGTGCCCATGCTCTGCAGACTGGTGTTCTCTTGACTAATGACGGTGTTGGCGATGCTCATCTTGAACTTCTGAAGACCCATTATCTTCTCTTCCAGAGTTCCCCGTGTTATTAGCCTGTATACGTTTACCACGCGTTTCTGCACAGAGACAAAGACCAACGTGAGGAAACAGTCACACCCCAGCTTGTCTTTTTTTTTTTTTTTTTTACACCACTGGTTTTAGACAAAAGCAGAAATGCCACACAATCTGATGGTAAAGGGTTTAAAGCTGTTACCTAATACATCAAGGAAAGACAATGACTGTGCAGATAGAGACATCTTGGCTTTAGAACAACATGTACATTTGTAATGTGGCTGATTATCATGTTTAGAAACGTGTACCTGGCCTATCCTATGGGCACGGTCCATAGCCTGTAGATCCCTCATTGGGTTCCAATCATGTTCCACAAACACAACAGTATCTGCACCAGTCAGGTTCAGACCAAGACCGCCGACATGGGTGGTCAGCAGCAGCACGTCAATGGATGGATCATTGTTAAACCTGGGTCAAAGAAAAAGTTGAATGTTAGTAAAACTTTTTTCATCTGTAAAAGGGTTTTGTTCAGATAACGCTTAAGAAATAAAGTAAAAAAAATTAAATCAGGGACCTGGAAACGATGGAGTGGCGTTGACCAGCTGGTACGCTGCCATCCAGTCTCAGGTAGGTGACTGAAGGCAATTTGGGTTTCAGAAGGTCTTGTTCCACAATGTCCAACATGCTCTTCAGCTGACAGAAAATAAGAACACGGTGCTGGCCGACCACCGCCTCAGTGCCACCCTCGGATCCCGCTCCTCCTCCGAGACCACAGTCCAACAGTAACTAGAAAAATTAGACATTTTGGTTGGGTCATAAAGACATTCAATTCCTATATTTGAATTTGTAAAGCTTAAAAAAAGAGTGAAAAGAGTAGTCACCTGTTTCAGAGCAGAGAGTTTGGGGGCGTGTTGCATGTCTCTCAGGTTCGAGTTTTGACTTGCAAGTTGCTCAATAATACGTTTGTACTCAGGATGCTGTGGAGTCAGGACTAAGCTAGGGTGGTTGCACAGCTTGCGCAGATACTGTAGGGCCTAAAAAAAAAAAAAAAGATTAACTGGACGCTATGATTCCATTACCTCATAGTACTATAGAATTGATGTGGAAATCTTTACCTGGAAGACATGACCTGTAGCTTTCAACTTGGGTTTTTCTTCCTCTTCAGTGGAGGCTACATTGATAGTATCCTCCACACTGGCTTTGGCTCGAGACTTGGCAAAGTCCTCATACAGCTGAACCTGCGGGTGTAGAGAACAGACCAAGTTGTGACTTTACTGTAATGTGTTTGAGATGTTCAAAACCTGTAGAACACATGTGTTAAACTGAGGTACCGGGGGCAAATCTGGCCCGCAGCGTAATTATATTTGGCCCGCCAGAGCATATCAAATATGTGGCCCACCAGTATAAACCCCTTTCATACTGGTAGGATTAGAAGTGATAATATATTTGATAATATTAGGTGGCTTTTTTTTGCTCCAGGCACTGATAAGGTGGAGGCCCCAGTAATATTATGCTAGGAGCCCAAAGAGACCCCGCCACTGCCCCTGCATTAAATATTTGGAGTAGGGGAAAGTTTTAAAAAATATTTTAATTTTACAGTTTTTAATTGTGGCCCACTAGGAAATTGAGTTCGACAACCTTGCTGCAGAAAATAAATAGCACTCTACCTGTAAAGGACTTAGGTTGCAATAATAATCTTGAATGATTTTAGGAGGAAGATCCTGCAGCACATCCTCCTTCATCCTCCTCAGTAGAAAAGGTAGCACTTGTCGATGCAAGGCTTCCATTGCCAAAACGCCTGAAGGAAAGTAGACTGTTAAATCGATCCAAGCTGTCTTCTCAAATCTGCTCACGTAAATGTGGATATTGGAAAATAATACTGAGAAACAATGCAGACATACCGGCCTCCTGTTCCCGTGAGGAACTTTTGGCATCGCGACTGGCCAAGATTGGTTTCCCGTAGCGTGCAGCAAACTGTCGTTCTGTTCCCAGGAATCCTGGCATGAGGAAGTCAAACAAGGACCAGAGCTCCAGAACATTGTTCTAAGGAATAAATTAATATGAATTTAATTTTAAACAAACAAACATCAGAAGTATAATTCTGAAATGAAAGATGGTGCCTCACCTGAATGGGTGTTCCGGACAGGATAACTCGGAAATTGGCAGCTAACTGTTTGATTGCTTTGGAAAGTTTGGTTTTACCATTTTTGATGACGTGACCCTCATCAAGAATACAGTAATTGAACTTGATATTTCTGGAAAATGAACCAAAAACATATGAATCAGTTTTGACAACACATGCAATCTGAGAGTTAACATCACCGCACATATTAAATACTCACTTAAAAAAGTCAATGTCGTTTCGTACAACGTCATAGGAAGCTACTATAAGGTTGTGTTTCTTAACCTGGTGTTGCAACCTAAAAAACAAAAATGTATATTAAAAATATATATATATATAAACTTTAACAACTGTAGATTGGACATCAACATCAAACTCAACTCAACAAACTTATGAACACTCACCGCATTCTCTCGGTGGGAGGCCCAGTGTAGTGCAGCGGGTTGAGGTACTCTCTGCTGCAGAACTTGCCGACCTCATCAACCCAGTGACCAGTCAGTGTGGGAGGACACACCACCAGAGAGGGCATTGGGCTGCAGTCGGCAGCTTTACTATTGGCATATCTTTGAGCTCTGCAAAATAAAGAAAAAAATCGTGTACAGAAGATGAGCACAGCACCTAAGAGGAAGGCTGAAGACGTGGATTTTAATTATGATTTAATTAAGTTCTCAAGCTCAAAAATCAAGTGGCAAAACAAGACATTTCCAAGTTTATAATAAACTTCATAACATCTAGAAGTGGCAGTAAAAATTAAGGATAATTTTAAGATAAGTGTTGCAGATGTTGCCAGATTACATTAATGGAAGAAAAAAAATTGTTCTCCAAATATGGAATTAATGATGATGATAAATAAATTTACCTGAGGAAGTGATCCCCTGCCAGAATGCAGATGGACTGCAGGGTCTTTCCAAGACCCATGTCATCACACAGGATTCCATGAAGCTTGTATTTGTTTAGGAATGCAAGCCAGTTCACTCCATCCTGCAAAATATGACAATCTGTCACTGGCCAGAATACTTTGCCTACTGGTTTCAGAGTTTTCAACAGCTGTATTATAACACACACACACACACACACCTGCTGGTATTTCCTGAGCTCAGCCTTTATAGGGACCGGAATCTTGTAGTTTTCCAACTTTCTCCCATCCAAAAGTTGTTCAAGAAACTGGCGTTCTCTGGCTTTCTGGCGTATCAGGTCAGCAGACATGCTGGGAGGGTCAGGTATTCCAGCCTGCATCAACAATTACACAAATAATTACAAAATAAAACACTTTGTACTGTGGCCTTAAAGTAATGAACAGCTTATCTTTCATATACACTTAAAAAAAAAGTGAGCTTTCACCTCGAGTGGCAGGAGACGAATGAGTGTAGCAAAACACTGTGTGGCCATGAATCGAATGGTATCACTGGGGTCGCTCATGCGGCCCAACACTGGCACAACCAGCAGCACAATGTATGGAACAATGTCAACATCGAGCTGCTCCATGACACCTTGTGCGATTGGTCAAAGAAAATCTCTGTAAATAGGCGACTCATTGAAAAATAATAAAGATTTAAAGAATTGACTATAGGAGTATTGTTTTCCGATGTGATTCTCTAACTCGCTTCATTAATAGATTAAAAAGGATACAGGCTAAAGCTTCGATGGCTCCCTCCTGTTTGGTGCAGTCGTCAATAGCAGCTAACCAGGGGAGCACGCGCTCAAGAAAACTGTTCATGGTCTCCAGCATCGCCAGCTTACTTAACACACCCACACAACGTGCGGCCATGTGACGCACAGAAGTGTATGGATGCTGCAGGCAGGTGAACAGATGTGGCAGGTGCTCCAATATCTGCAGGGCAACACAGATTACATTTATAAAAAAAATGTTCTTACCAGTGATGCCATTATTATTTAGTGCTGCCACAGCAAAAGGGAAGAACCTATTTCTGTAAATGTAGGAGTGAGAGCAGTTTCCTGTAATTCATACCAGAGGCTTGAGCTCAGACGCCATGGCCCCAGCAATGACTTCAAAAACTTGCAGGGAGTTCACCAGTTCCTGGGCTGCAGCATCTCCTCGTTCCAGCTGGATCTTCCTATCTAGAACAAAAGTGACAGTCAGTGAATGCTGTTGCAGTCAAGAACTGACTCTCTAGTTACATCAATATATCATGTGGCCTATGTCACCATTACTAAATGTGTTTAAAGGGCAACACCCTGTGAATCTGAAAGATTTCAACTTGTAATTAACTGAGTCTTCATACCGATGGAGTGACTTTCAGTCACCACAGTTCTCAGAGGTCCCACCGTGTTGTCCCAGAGGTATGGCAGAGATTTGATGAGTTCTGCACCAAAGTGCCTGGCAACAGTTGTCAGGGAGAACTCTCCCCCTCTCCTTTGAATAAGAAAGGGTTTCCTGCTCTGAAAATAAAACACAAGATAAGAATTGAGGTGAACGGCGAGTTAGCTGTGATGAGGAAAATGTCCCTCATTAACCATTTCTACCTCGTCACTGTCAGCAGTGATGGAGCTGCCTGGAGGATACTCTTGGTTTGGGGCCTTTGGGGCTTTGGGCACTGGTCCCCTTTTACTGGTGATGGCGAAGGCGGCTCTCTGATGACGGTACAGTGTGATGATTCCACGGGTTTTGTTAACCATGTGATTCATGCCATCCTTCTCCTGCCCCATAGCTGTTAGCAAAACAAATAGAGATACAATTTGAGTAACACTAAAGAAAACATACATACAAAAAAAATTGTCATATAAGTCGTTTTAATTTTCCTTGTAGGTTTTAAAGATCTTGCCTTTTGCGTTGTCCTGCATGGGCGACACTGGAGAAGCAGATGAGGGTGTGACTGAAGAGTCCACACAGGCTGCAGCGCAGAGATTTTTGATGATTTTAGGATTGGGGCAGGGAGAGCGTCCTGTGCACTGCTGCAGCAGTTTGGCGATAAACGTAGCAGCGTAACCCTGAATCAGAGTGTTTTCCTCTTTTTTGATGACTTCCATCAAGGGCCGGACCAGAGGGTTGAGTTTATCCGGGAGCACTCGCAAGTTGATAACGGCGCAGGCCGTGAACATGTGGACACGCAGGTGAAGCTGTTGCCACTCCGCACTCGTTTCCGTCACCGTCGCCTGAGCCTGCTGTCGTTTACTTTCCAGGGCCTGCCACTGTTTGGACTTCACATTCAAGCCTGCTGTAGTCTCAGTAAAAATGGTGGTTACCTAGAGAACACGTAAAAGGGAGTTATGGTCTTGATATTCCAGTTATATGAGGACAACTTTGTAATGTGATTGGCATACCAGTTCATTGGCTTGGTCTATAGTGAAAACATTACAATTGAGGCGCTCTTGAACATCAATCTGGGACTCGGCGAGCAGCGCAATAAGCTGCTTGCACTCGTTCTGCATACGTGTGAAGGGAATGGCAATCTCATCGTAGTACAGCTGCTCTGACAGAATGGCCAGGAGTCGAGGCTGCACCATGGTGGACACCACCTGACAGTCCTGACAAGAGAGGAGAGGGAAGAGATTTGGAAGGTGAACTAGAATATTACAGCCTTCGGCCACATTCAAAACAAAAATTTACATAAATGAGAGAAATCCAAGTTTATATTTTATTTTACCTTTTGTAATGCAGCCCACTCACAAAGCACCAGAGACACGGCTATGCGCTGCAGGGCTGATTTGGAGTTGAGGTGGAAGAGCAGGAGTTGACCTAACGACTCTGCTGGTCGGATCTCCTGGGTTGCAGCATTTAGTTGGGGGTCACAGATACTCCTACACAAAGACCCCAGCAGCCTAAATAATAGAAAATAAGAAGCGCAGGAAAGTACAATAAAAATCAAGTCACTTAAGTTTTATAAGTTACATAAAACCAAAGCAAAATGAACTTTTTCTTTAATGAACTTACTTAGCAGCCATGAGGCGAGCCCGGACAACTGCATAGTCTCTCGTCCCTGGATCTTCTGTAACAGTTTCAGCACCTGCTATATATTCCTGGACCGTTTCCTTCACCTGGTTGCCCCCTTGACGCGCCTTTGAACCAGCCTTTATTTTTATGGAAACATAATTAACACACTTAGGTTAAACTAGCACAAATTACAGGTCAAGAAAGGTATTTACCATCCCAATTAAAGCAATAAATAGTAACATTTAATGTCATTGTAAAGACAAAGTGATACCTTAGAGCGTGCTTTCACTTCCAGCAGCATGTTAAGGTCTATGGGGATGTGTGAGGCCTGCATCATAAGACAGAGCCACGCACCCATCCACGGACAGCTGGCACCAACCACGTACTGCTGAGGAGGATGACTCAAAAGCTCCGTCCACACCTGAGCAGGAAAGGAATGAACAATATGATGATTACAAGAAAAAATACAAAATCAAAAGCAGTCAAGCTTCACTTGAAGATATTACACAACCTTCTGAATCAGCTCAAGGATTTCCTCATTGCTCTCCAGTATGCAGGACTGGAAAATGTGTCGGAGCATGTCTTGCAGAATGGGGTTGATCCACAACGCACAGCTCTGTTAAATAACAACAGAATTATTTATCCTTGATAAATAATGTCTATTGGAGAAGGGTTTTACATTTTGATGCTCGCTCTTCTGTATGTCATATGTACCTGGTCATCTTTAGAAAGCAGGGTGTAGAGGGTTTGCAGCGCTGCACGTCGAACCGATGATATAGTGTGCCTCAAGAACGGCCAGACTCGAGGAACTAGGACCGTTAAAGACTCCTGCGTGCTGAAAGAGACAGGATTTATTACTATGGTGTTAATCCAAATAGATAGGTTATGATCTCAGGATGGGAAACATGATGCACAAAAATATATTTAAAAAGGCAAAACAAATTACTTTTTAATTAAAGACCTACCTGCACTGTCGAACCTGGGGATACGTCAGCAACGAGGACAGCAATGTCATGATACTGTTGGTGGAAGCGGTGAGGTCATCCAGGTCTAACAGAGCATCCCACAGCGTGTTGACTATAAAAGGCACCTGGGAGACAATAGTTTACACAGGTCTATAAGACTGCAGTAAGGTCAGTGTAAGATAAATGAATATATGAAATTGAAGGTGACAACTCAAGTTAAAACGTAAAGGACGTTTATTTTGGCTATCTCACCTTACTGGGGAGTAGTTGTACTAAACCTTCCACCACAGGGATGAGCGCTGCTGCGGCCACAGCTCTGACATCATCATCAAGGTCCTGAAGGCCCTCAGTGATGGCAGGCAGCACACGAGGTAGCAAAACCGCTATTAAGTCCTGGAAACCAATGGACAGCAAGAGTATACTTATTTTATATTCAACCATAAAATTAAAAATTAAGTGACAATTAAGCAATAAAGCAAAAGAGCACTTAGCCTCTGTGCATATTAAACTCCTCATTATGTGAACAGAAATAGCAGGTGGTACCTGTCGGACAGCCAAAGCATACTTGATTCCCAGTAGGCCTCCATGGCGGACCTCCCACTGGTCCTCTTTAAGGAGCTTAAGCAAGACGTCCACTGTCATGGAAACACCAGTTTCACTCATATGACGAAGGGCAACGCCAAGAGTCTGGGCACAAGTTTCCCTGACAGGAGCCACGACCTGGACACAGGGAAGTTATGGTTATGATTAATTACAACATTATGACCAACAAACATTCTTATTTTGCCCTATGATTTTCTAAAATTTCAAATTACACATAGACAACGTAAGATAAGACAGCATTCATATTAAAAAGAGTGGGGTTTCAAGACACAAGATGCTCTTATCCTGAGGTTTCCAAATTACAAATAAGCAGATTTTGCTTGATTTTCATCATGATATGAGGAAACATCAGGTTATGACTTCTCATCCAAGTTCTGCCTCTCAGGTGACATTTCTGTCATCTGTATCACTCCTTGCACGAGATGAGTGAAACTGGAGCAACCACAATGGTCGTACCAACTATTATGGAAATTATTTAGGTTTTCACAATTTCCAAAAAAAAAAAAAAAAACAACATAATCCAACATTGCTCACACTGCTTGCAATAGATTATGTTGCAATTTGCCATCGCCATAGCAACATGTATAGCCTTTACTTTGTCAGTGTCAACAGGGTAGTGTCTTTGAAACATATTGGCCAGATTGTCACACCTCAAGAGTAATTTGACGTTTGCCCAAAGCCTTGGAGGTTTAACAACCTGTGCTCTGATGAATTGGACAAAGCATTTGCAGAGGACGAGGCCTCAGAGTCTCCTCCTCATTCAGTCTGCCCCAGCAGTGGTTCTACTAGTTTTAAAATAGCTTGTGTTATATTCTATTGTTTAATAAAGCAAAAAAATTAAATTAGAACTTCTCTTACACTTATAGGTCCTCAACCTCTGTCGGGCTAACTCGCTCATTCTAAGTCAGATATGCATCCATCAATCTCCTCTTTGTCTCCAAGCTAGTAGCTCCATCTCCAGGATCATTCTTATACCAATAAAACTACTGGCTCTCCTCTCTACATGTCCAAACCATCTCAATCTGGCTTCTCCAAACTTTTCTTCAAACCTTCTGTGTTATAGAAAATAATTTCCTAACTATAACTATTTTTGTAATACATATTTGTTCATATACATGTTCTAAATGTTTAGACAGCTAGGGAATTTCTATTTATTTAACATTAAATTATGTGGGACTGGAATTAATTGATTTTTAATAATTTTTAAAGTGGAAAAATGCATTCGAGATACAAGTAAAAGTAACCACTGTTGAATGGACTAAACTCTTATACTGAAGCCGCAGGACAGAGCAATCCTTAAAAAGATCACATTAATTTCTGAGATGGCAGGTTGTGCAGTGCACAGGGTTGATGTGCATTTAGTCTAATGTATCACAAAGAGGTGTTAATGCTCTGAAATTCAAAGGTTCCAAAACACCTACCTCATCAGAAACAAAATCCCCAAAGCGATCCAGAGCAAAGACGCAGAGCAGCCGAATGACCACGTCCTCAATCCACTCCTGATGCTGTCGCTGCAACTAAACAGTAAAACACGGGAGGTGTAATTATATTTCTAACCTCACAAGGTGAACAACCTGAGGGCAACAACCCCATTTACCTGTTCCGCAGTGCTTCCGACCAGCTTTCCACCCCCGCCTCCGTGAGCCTTGAGGATTTCACGAAGACCTGTTCCAGCCCCATGACGGACCTGGGTATCATTAGAAAGAAAAATGTACTCATTTCTGTTAACATGCTGTGGAGTAAAATGCCTTGTATTCACAAATTAACTTTGTTTTACCTCCCAAGAAGGGTTGAAGAGGTCATTGCAGAGCTCCTCGCAAAAGCTGTCCAAAGGCCACTCATTTATCTGAGAGAAAGAACAAAGAAAACTTTGGGTGAATTTGCCACATATTGGGTGTATTTGTGATGATAAGGATACTGATTACACTTCATTGTAGCAATGTCTAAAAAGGATCTTCAGATGAAATAAAGGAAATGAGAGGATGAAAAACTGAGCTAAAGCTGAATAAGTAACATTATTTATAGCAGTATACTTTTACAGGAACAAGAGTTAATTTAGTTAACTTCAGCTTTTTTTGTGGAATTAAATCAGAATAGTGTGGTCTGAGCTGTCCTGAAATCTTCTCCTTTCAGTTTGTCCCTTTTTCAGGCGTAGCCACAGCAAGGCATTCATTTCCATCTCATCCTGTCCTCTGTATCCTCAACTCTAACTCCAACTACCTCCATGTCCTCTCTTACTGCATCCAGCAATCTTCTCTTTGTCTCCTACCTGGCAGCTCCATCTCTAGGAACATTCTTCTACCAATAAAATCACTGTCTGTCCTCTGAACATGTCCAAACTGTTTTGAAACCTTAATGATCTATTCTATTTGACGTGTACACTTTTTTTTCCCCGTGTAACAGCATGTAGTAAAGAGTCAGGTCGAGTAATGGCATTACTACAAATGGACAAGTTATTGGCATGACTTGATTACTTACCTCATCTAAAAGAGTGGAGTTGTCTGCAACATTGTCAATTAAGACTTTATGCTCTGTTGCTGGTTGGTCGATAACGACATTTGTGGTTTTCCTTCTTTTCTCTTCAGGTTCACCCTCAGTACTTTCATTACTTAAAGGAGACACACACACAAAAAAAAAACAACAGGGCTGGGTTCAAGTGTTACCACTGTAAAAATTGACTTTTGGATATTTTTTGGAAGGCACAAGAAAAAAGATCCAGTCATAATAAGGTACACTGTTGGTGAAAAGTGAATTCTCATACCTCTTCTCATTCGTGTCCACATCCCTAGACCTTTGTTTGGCCACTAGCTTGGCCATCCTCTTGGCCTTGTTCTTTTGTCGATTACTCATGCCTGGTCGGAACTCTGAGTCAATCAGCTCAGCAGCTTGGATGGGCTTAAAGAAAAATGTAAAGAACAAAACTATCATGATAGAATACTAGATCCATAGTTTAGTGGTTGGATAAAACTGTAGTTAAAAGCGTCTGCTGAATGCATAGGTGTAATAAGGTCTGTCCAGCTGAATCGTGACTAAAGGCAAATGCTGCACATCTTCCTTGTCCTATATTCAGTACAGTCTGCTTCTTGAGAGTTTACAAGAACAGACCATGTTCTATATTTTACTTGTGACAAGGCACTTTACAGCTCCATAGCAACAGCCTCCACAATTGCAAGACAAGCAACTGGCTGCCTCTCTTGTATTTGCCCAAATCTGGCTGGATGAATCAGTACCCACAGGCCTTAGTTACTGCAAACATACAGTACATTTCTAACAACTGATATTCATTTAGCTTTGTCTAGAGGCAGAGGTGAAATACTTTTTTGCCTTTTATAATAGGGTATTCATACAATATACATACCACATGGTTATGGGAGCCAAATCCAGCTGCTGCTTTGCTTCCATGTGCTTTAAATCCACCGGGTTGACAAGTGTAGTCCAGGTCCTCATCATTGAACAATTCCTCTGTGTCCATTCCCATGGCAGCACCGATGTTTAGACCCAACTTTTTTTGTAGAAGCTTCCTTTGGTGAGCAAGACGCTCCTTGGGGTCCATCTCAGCTGGAAAGATGGAACACAGAAGTTCAAGGATTGCTTGATAAATGCCACAGTTGTCACATTTTTATTAAAGAATATATACAAAACAGAAATACAAACCAGCTTTGTCATCCTGTAGCTCGTACTCCGCCCCAGCAGATCCCAGCAGCGATGCCCCATGTTTGAGCAGGCGGGAAATGTCAAAATGATAAAAAGTCAACCGATCACACGAGGAGTCCTCTGGAGATAATTCTGCACAAGACTCTTAAGGAAAAAGAAAAAAAATAGTTATGGCACAAAGGTTCTAGGAAGTTTTAAGCTATAGGATAATTTAAACAAGCTTGCTTGTCCACTGCTTTGTTAAACAAAACATGGTGTGACATAGAATAGACAGAAGTGCTTTATTCATCGCAGGCTGTGAAATTACACTGTAGCAGCAGCACAACTTTAAGTGATAATAAAAAACAATAAGGAATAGAGTAGTAATGTTAACACAAAGATAAATGATATGGTTACAACTTGGGTTGAAAATCTCTCCGCGCTCACCTTCTTTGGGTCTTGGGGCTGGATTCCACAGTGGAATATTTTTCACAATGGCCTCTACAGCCTGACCTGCTGCGATTCGGGTGTCCCAGTTCGGACTCCTCAAATAAGCCAGGACCTTATAATGAGAATAAGTCAAGAAAATATAACTAAAACTAGAAAGGGAAACTTAAAGTCAATAGTCTATGACTCTTGTTTCATTTTGCTTGGTTTTCTACTGTCAGTTCCCCATATTTACTGTCAAAACCTACTTTCGATAGAAGGTTGTGCAGTTCATGTGGATGGAGTTTAACCACTTCTCCAAGCTGCTGAGCCGCTGCTTTCCTGGTAACTGGTGTTGTCCCAGTGTCAAGTAGGATGAACAAACGATCAAGTCTGCAAGAAAGAAATAAAGCAACTTTTAACCATAGACACAAGCATAATGCAGCTTCTCCTTTCAGCTTGTTTCTTTTCTCAGGGGTTGTCACAGTGAGTCAACAATTTCTCTCTCACCCTGTCCTCTGTATCATCAACTCTGACTCCAACTACCTCCATGTCCTCTCTCACTGCATCCATCAATCTCCTCATTGTCTCCTACCTAGTAGCTCCATCTCTAGGATCATTCCTTTACTAATGTATCCAGTGTTCCAAACCATCTCAATCTGGCTTCTCTATCTTTTTCTCCTAACCTTTCTGTCTGTGTTGTCCCTGTAATCACCTCATTCCTGATCCTGTCCATCCTTGTCTCTCCTGAAAGGAATCTCAGCATCTTTAACTCCTCCAGCTCTGCCTCCTGTCTTCTGCCAATTCCTAGTGTCTCTAATCCATCCATCATGGCTGGTCTCACAACTGTACTGTAAACCTTTCCCTTCACCTTAGCTGTATCTCTTCTACTACAGCTTTTAGGTGTTATGCTTGTTTTGTAGATGCGAGAAAACAAAAGGAATCATAACAGATAAGATAAATAAACATGATTTCATGGTTGTCTACACTGGTCCTTGTGCCTAAATTGACATTGCATTACATTTTTACCATAAACCTTATTTGTGGAGAAAATGCATTCATATTAATATTCATTATCTTGTTGTTTCTTGGGACAGAATAGAACTTGATGCATTAGAATATTAAGCTTACCTATACATATAGTACCTATAAACTCTTATACATCTACGTGCATCTATATGATCTAACTGACTAACGTCAATTCAACTAATTTCACCTCTTTCTTAACGGTAAATAAACTATACATTATATATATATATATCTGTCGGGCTTTGCACCAGAATAAACCAGCACTAATGAGTGTCATCTCGCCTCTAAAGTCATTAGCGTTCTAATTATAAATCATGGAGTGGATTAGAGACGTTCAGGTCGCAACGTGCAGGTAGAGAATGACTGTAAATGTACTTTGCAAAGTATTACCACGTGGAACAAGCACAACAATGACAACTCTCAACTTGATACGATGCCAAACTTCCAACTCATCCACTACGCTCAATGAAACAGGTGGAAACATAAAAGCAGTTGTTTCGCATTAACAGAGATGCCACTAAAATTTACAAGTGACGATGATAACATACTAAGGCTTGTAAAATACTTTATAATAGTTAAACCTCTGTCGGAGTCGCTGTAAAATAAATTAGGAAATATTTATAACCCAACAGTTGAAACAACATTGCCTGGTTGGTTGGCAACGACAATTCTACGGCCTTTCTACTCTTCACCGAATGGAAAGATATAGAAAAATAAGCGATAACCGGTACGCCAACTGTCAGTTTATCCCTTATACGACTCACCTTGATACAGCCATCGTAAGACACTTTGTAGCCAATTACGGCTGCATTCAAAACGGTGTAGTTGCTTAAGAATGTTCCCTTTTTTTCCTTTTAATCGTTCCCAGTTTTGCTGAAGCACTTAAAAGTCATGAGCCAGTTAGCAGCTACGGCTAACTAGCCGAGGCCCAGGCTGGTCTCAGCCTGACTACACTAACTCCCGTCTCCTGCCGAAGAGAGCAGATTCACCGTCACTTCATGGCTTCAAATGTCTCCCTCTCTTTTCTGCGATAGCTCCTCTTCACAAAGACTGCCGAGTGTCATACGCATATCAACGTAAAGCTCGATCTACCCTTCAGAAGCCCGGGCCGATAAATATTTTAACCTGGTCAGATGTAAAGAGTTATTAGGTTGCACGTTGGGGGCAACCCAGAAGACTGTTTTTATATGAGGAGCCATCTTGCATTTATTCCTTCCTCCATGGCAGGCGGAAGCTGATTGGCTACAAGCTCTGTGGAGAACCAATCAGAAAGCGTGTTAAAAGGAGGAAACGGTAGGACAAAAGAGAAAGGAGATTCATTTTTGAATTGATGTTCTCTTTCCTTTCTGCAACATCTGTTTAGAAAAAAACAATGTAGAAAAAAACATTTTTAAAATTATGTAAATTACATGCAATTTAACACTTCAAATATGAAAGTATTAAAGTAAATAAAACAAGTAAAAACAATAACAACAAATTGGGTGTTGTTATAAAACTATTTATATGCAAGCAAACTTAACTGGATGAACAAGGCATTGATTTATAAATAAACCTCCCCATTTTTTTACATTAAATACAGCAACATTAAAAAGTTTGAATGCCTGTGTTTTGTTTCCAAGAAATATGAGATCCTGACTGCTGGTCTGGTTGCCAGAATTAACATATCAGTGACAGCCACCCACATATCAACAGCAGACAAAATGAAAGCCTGCTTTATGTAATTTAGTATTAAAACGTTATTTCTTAAAACACTTATTACACACTGGAACACTATATAAATTAGCCAGTGTCAGGGGCAACACTCGAGTACTGGCAAATCAGGCACTTGCTTGAGGTCCCTGCCACTAATGTTTATAAGTTAAAATTAAGCATTTTTTATATATGACCCATGAAAAATACACTGATAAGGTTATGTATGTGAACTTTTGATTGTAAATGCATGTGGATATGATGATCTGTGTATTGTTATAGGCAGATCTTTAAAGCTTGAGTATACTGATATTCTAAACAGTATTTTACTGTGTTTTGTCATGCACAGGCCTCTCCGACTTATTTGACTACCTTTCAAATTTCAATACTATTTTCATACTGACTCACCCTCTGTCTCTCAAAGAAGAACTCCCTCATAGGAAGCGGATAACAAAAGTAGATTTAATAATAAAAAGGAGTCTTTAATAATGCAAAACTGTAAAATATTTTTTCTTTAAACTTTAATGGGACATGCCCAAGAATGGAAAGGATGACTAGCTTAAAAATATGAACAAAAGCCATTCGCTTTTGTTCTCACGGTTCCATGTACAGGTGTGATCCAACGATAATAATCTAGGTGCCATCTCAGGTTAGCCTGTTCCATTAGGATAAGGTATATACATTATGTAGCATCGTGTAACTTCTGCATTACGCCTTTGAATGCAAATCAGTAGGAAGGAAGGAAGGTCCTTGTCATTGTGATCCACACCACTGCACACAATGAAATGTGACCTGTGCATTTAACTCATCACCAAAGTGAAGAGTGGGCAGACTTGAGCACCCAGGGAGCAGTGAGTGGGGACAGTGCCATGCTCAGTGGACCTCAGTGGTAACCTGGCAGATGGTGGATTCAAACCTGGAACCTTCACGACCCAAGCCTGATTCCTTAACCAATGGTCACCACTGCCTAAAGTTCAATGAGGGAGCACTCAAATTATAAAATGGCTTTGAGAACAAAACTTTTTTGAACATAACTTATTGAAATATTCGAATATTTGTGTTAAATTTTCCTTCAAGGCATTAGAGATTTGGGCTTAGGGCTTGTAGAATATCTGATTTGGACCTAATTTGGTGTAACTTGGATATCAATAGCTTTAGGCACAGCAAAAAAAAAAAGTGTTACAGAAATCTTAAAACGAATTAATAATTGATTTATCAATTTACACAATTAGCAAAAATATTTTTTATCTTGTCAATTGGTAGAGCTGAAAATCATTTAAATAATAAATAATCAATAAATAACTAATACCTAGTACATATAATGTGTGGAATAGGCATTATTATGTATTCAATAATAATAAACTAACACATAACCGCATGAATCAACATAATGAAGCTTAAATGTAAATGATGTAAATATCAACACAAGAAACGTCAAATCTATGTATATAGTTCTACACACTGCCCTCTACAGGTGGTCTTTGTCACTTGCCACAGCCTGGTGACGTCGCTACGGTGTGTTACAAGATATCTCATAATGCAATGAGAGTTAAGTTGCTGGTTTGAGGATGTATTACAGTTGTGGTTTTCTGTTAAACTAAAACAGAGAACCGAAAGCCCCCTGACTAAACTTATATCATATATTTGCCCCAATCCATTAAATGTATTGAAAAACCAATAAAAATACAAACAAAACTCTAATATCTGCATTATATATGTGCTGATAACGTTGATGTGCTTCCCCCCAGACTTTAACTGATCAGCCATCTAAACATATTTGGAAAAACTAGAGAGAGAAGTAACGGATATGAACTGAAAAGACTTGTATTGCCATGCTAACACCTTAGCTTCAAAAATGTTGATTTTACGAATCAGTTTGCAGTCTGCAAACACAAAGATACAACATTAAAGTAACATCAAATAGAAAAATAGATAAAGATTAATATAGTTTTTTGAAGAAAAAACTATAATATTGACATTTACACATTGACGTGTTAAAAAGTAACCAAAAATAGCGGGTTTAGCCAAAAAAACTAACAGCTAGCCAACAAAAGAAACATCAATTTCTTTGAATAAAAATGTACTTAATAATGGTTAGCCGACTAATAGTCAAAAATTATCTATAATTAAAACAAATATATAAAAATAAATGCCCGGTTAAATATAAAATTAACCTATACAATACTCAAAAAAGGAAAGAAATAAGAAATGCCACAATAAGTTCTCACCAATAAGTACCACTCACAATTTTTTTGTATTTTATTTAAAACAAATATCATGAAAGTGCACAGCACTGACCAAAATAAATCGTGTACAGAGCAGAAACAATTTATTCCGCAAATAAATTGTGACATTGCAGTGCACATTCCCTCCTGGTTACACAATAGATGGTCGTCAACGCAAAAGTTTTAAGGCACAAACATAAATCCTGACCTTTAATCAAATAGAAAAGACCCTGAAAACTAGAGAACCAACGTCAACGGGTTCAAGGCTCTTGAGCTACTTTGCTCAGATAAATACACAACATTTGGTCTGTAGCTTTAGCATACAGTACAATAGTCAGCCCAGTGTTGCACTCTGCACACTAGTCATCTGTCAGCAAACATTATCTTTTCGGGGTCTCAGAAACTCCTTGGGGGAAAAAACATCTTATTCTCAACAGAATGTGTATTGCACTGGGTTCACAACTACAGTACAGTAATGGATTAAAGTGCTGCACCACCTTTCAGTCATTCATACTATTCTCTACTGCCTCACTCAACTATACCATCTCTCTTCAAAATAAAATCCCCACTAAACTATGAATCTCCGCAATCCATCATTTCTCAAAATAAGGTGCAGCGTAGGAGTAGTGCATGTTGACGTGGTAAGCCCTGTTGGCAATGTTGGACTTTGGATCGAGTGAGGCAGTAAGGGCCTGGCTGCTGATGGAAGGCTGCAGGTTAGTGGTAGTTGAGTGATTGAGGTAGGTGCTCGGCCTGTGATTGACCGGTTGGGAAAACTGTGCATTGGACCGCTGCAAGTACTGCGTCACAGCACCTGTCTGGCCTGAACTGTGGAACACCATCTGCTGCTGCTGGCACTTCTGCTTGTTTGCCTCTTTGACATCACTGTCATGTGCACTGTGAAACAAATCACATGGGAAAATTGTCATTCATATGGATAAAAATGTATTTTTATATATGTACAAGATTTAAAGACCACCCTTATTTTTTCATTGCCTTGCGGTCATTTTAATGCCCGTTATAACCTGTAGAACAAATGTCACAGCCATTGATATACAGTAAGAACCTTGTTACAATTAATAAAGAAATTACATTTTTTTGTTGTTATTATATTTGTCCAAAACAAATGTTTTGAACAGTACAGTGCTTCTCAATTACTTTCTGTTACGCCCCCCCCTAGCAAGAAGAAAACAATTCACCCCCCCACGGCGTCCCCCCAGGGGGGCCCGCCTCACTATTTGAGAAGCACTGCTTTGGAAAAACCAGCCATAAAAATAACCAAGAAACAGAAGAAAACAAGGGTGGTCTAATACAGAAAAAAAATCTATGACTGTATGTGGTTATTTATGATGTCTTTCAACACATGAGAGGTTTCATTATTAATATGGCATTAAAACTGTTATTTTCAATTATGACTATATTCATACATTCATGCTACAAAGGTTAAATGAACAGTTACAAAAAAAACATCTTTGATGAAAAGACTTTAAGTCGCTGCTCATTTGTTGGATATTGATAAAAATACATGACTGGGAAATAATAGTATGAAATTTTAGAAAATACTGTATCACATCATACATGTGACTTCACAATGTGATTTGAAACTGCAGATAGAGAAGGGTTTTTTCTACAGTTTCTACTTTGCACCAGCAATTTTCCTTCTGAAAGTATATGAAAGCATAGTGCTCTATGCAAATGGTTTAGAAAGCAAGTTACTTTGAGCAGGATTGTGAAATCTTCCAAAAATGAGATTATTTTAGGATTCAATATGTAATATTCCAAAATGTGTCAATCAACAAGACAAAGAAACCTTGGGATTTAGCATCAAGCCTCTGATCTATACATACATGAGTAGCTTCTCAGCACATGGAACAAGGTTCTCCCATGTGTAGCCTGTGAGACACTGCAGCTGTGGTGGCCACGTAGGAGACAGGTGGAGGACGAGGCGGGAGGCAGAAACACACGCAGCAGCCAACAGAGAGGGGGCGAAACACAAAAACACATGGTCTGGGGGAGACAGACAAAAAAAAGCAATCAATCACATCTAGAAAGTGACAGAAGACACAGAATGGAGTGCTTAAAAACAAAATAAAAGATGAAATTGCCATAAAATGAACTAATGACATTGAGGTATTTCAGTGAAAGAAAACCATATCATTGAAACATGACAAATCCCGTAGCTTTCAAAGATGACCAAAGCAGGCATTTTTCTGTATTTCACATGGGAAAACTTTTTGACTTGAAAGCGCCATATATTTAATTATTCATTTTCATCTTTATCTGTTGCCGTGTCACAGGGGCAGCAGTCTTCACACGCCCATCGAAAGTTATGTGGGTCAAAACGCTGCTATTTACGGGTGACAATTGGTCCTAGAATCCGACACAGGGACCAGATCAAGAGCAAGTAGATAGAGCGTTCATGTTACATAAAAGCTGATGTCCTCTGGACCAATGTCCAATGTAGGCATTAGAGGGAAATGGCAGAACTATAATCATAATCAAAACCAATTATACAATTAGGACAAGTTCAGGGCCGATTGCAGCCCCCGGGCCTTAGTTTGCTCAGGCCTGGTCTATATGAACCAATATCAAATCCACCTACCTTGAAGGGAAACCTCCAGGAAATATTCTGCATACTTGGCCAAATATATTTTGGATTTTTCCAGGGAAGTCAAAGGCCAGCCGTCGTGAAGGTCTCCTTCATGAATAGCAATACACAGACAGTACTCGATAAAATGAGCTGCCGTGGGCAGGTACAGGTTCCACTGGAAAGTTTCTAACAGAAGCAGCTCCATGTGCAGTAAACTCTGCTTCGTCAGGACCAGGTTCATGGAACTTATGCAGCCCAAGCTGTTCAGTGTCTCCAGCTTTGGAACACGATCTTCCCGTTCCTCAAATTTACCTAAAAAAGACATAACCTCAGTTGGACACCCCCACAGAAAACATGGAGGAAACGGTAGGTGTGAGACGTACTGGCTAGGAGAAGGCATGAAAGTGAGACGACGGCAAGCTGCTGCTCTGTGACATCGTATCGGTCCATGAAGAGGTCCAGTAAGTAGACGGCCAGGTGTCTGGCAGTGGGACACAGCTTGAAGTGGTTGCTGATGACTGCTATGAGGTCTGTATAGTATCGCCTCAGATTCAGCTGAGGAGACTGGCCCTTATAGCTGGGCAACTTAAGCTCCTGTAACCAAACAAAGTGAAATGGAATCATTGGAGGCACGAAATCATCAACGCTGTTCAATGCATTACCTGGAATACCTTGACATGCAAGTGCAATTGGTTGTAAATTATGCTAAACAGATAAGTAGGTAGGTAGGTAGGCAGATAGATACAGTAGGTAGATAGATAGATAGATAGATAGATAGATAGATAGATAGATAGATAGATAGATAGATAGATAGATAGATAGATAGATAGATAGATAGATAGGCTGTTTTCCACTAAATGGGATTGTAGCACACAAAAACTGACAAGATACATTTCCGAAAAACCTTAAACAAACAGACAGATAATAGGACAATTAAGAGCAACTCAAAACATTATGTTTTTATGCAATATTAGATGATTGAAATAAATGATTGAATGAACAGGAAAAATTTGCAGTGATTTCTGCCACTATTATATTACAAAACCATTAAAAAAGACTAAGAGACATCACTGCAGTCCCAAGTATGGACCGAGTTGGATCTCCAAAAAAAAAAAAAAAAGTGATGTTCACCAACTTCAACAACAGGCTTCACACTCTTGTCTTTATTGTCGTCCAACTCACTTTAAACCTTAGCACCTGGTAAATATCTGTGGCCAGTTGTCCTCTCCACCATTGCTCCTCCAGCTCCATTTGGTTCCTGCGGAAGCCTGTGAACACCACGGTAGCAAATCAACTCGTCCACCAAGTGACTCTTCACATGGTGGACCAGGGGACAACGGAGAGAGAGAGAGCAGCCGAGGTGATGAAGGCTAACGACGGGTCGGGGCAGGAGACTCACCCGACAAGCGTGTGCTGTGAGACTGACAGGCAGTTTGACCGGGGTAAACTGCTACGTGAACGGGATGAACATGCTTAACTTATCCGCACTCATGTTGCCGGTGACTCTGCCTCAACACGAGTTCTGAAAACGCGACTGCTGCCTTCACGAGCAACCGGAAACTAGAGCTCTTCAAGCTACCAGCACAGGATGCATCAGTGTACGGCCTGAGCTAATCACATTTTACGGGTCATTTCGTTGACCAAAACACGTAGACGATATTCGTTTAATTATACAAAATAATATACACAAGTAATTATTTGTTATAATAATTATTATATAAAATGAATTGATTCTTTTTTGTATTCAGGACGAGTGCCCAGTTCTTGTTGTCTATTAAATACAGCAATACAAATATATGTACAAATTTGCACTTTAAGGAAGACTTTTAGTTTCCGTGAGTACAACTGCTATCTTATCTGAACCAGGATCAGATGTAGAATCAGAAATATATTATTGATCGATGTACAGTACATTGTTTTGAAAAAGCTAGAGAAGACAGATTGAGATGGTTTGGACATGTTCAGAGGAGGGACAGTGGATACATTGGTAGAAGAATGATCCTAGAGATGGAGCTACCAGGTAGGAGACAAAGAGGAGATTGATGGATGCGGTTAGGGAGGACATGGAGGTAAAACAAGAACAACTGATGATAAAATTTCAATGCATATTAAGTATGATTTGGGTGACAGTGGTGGTTTAGGGAACCAGACTTGGGTCCGCAAGGCTTTAGGTTCTAATCCACTAGCTGCCAGATTGCCACTGATGTGCTCTGATCATAGCACCATCTCGACCTGCATGACTTCCAGTGGGCTAAACAACCACGGGAAGGCTCACAGTATGGTGCTGTGTGATTTGGGTGGCTGTGGTGGAGACTGCTGCCCCTGAGACTCAGTATCAGATAAGACGTGGAGATGAATGAAATAATAATTATTATTTTTTATCACAGATTAGTTGTATACCAGATGTTTTCAACAGTTATTTTATGTGTTAAAACACGGCTTCCCCAACAATTATTATTTAGACTTTGATTCATGTAAGTAGAGCTTGGATTGAACACAGTTAATGTAGTTGTGATTTATTGAATGAATCAAAGTTCCTACAGTTCAGTGGTGTCCTAGTGGTTATGGAAGCAGTTTTGGGTCCACAAGGTCCAAAGCAGTGTTTTTGAAGGCCTTTCTAAAGTCCCTTCTGGTCTACTTCACACTAAGCTTTTTGGACTATTTAGAAATGGTCGTCGTTATGTCTGTGAAGATCCTCATTCATCCAGGTCATGACATCCAAAATGTCCAGTTGTCAGCAGCTGGACTTCTTCTTGGAGTTAAAAGACGTTTCATTCCTCAACTGAGGAAGTTCATCTGTTTCTGGTTGATGTCAGAGGGAACTAATAGTTCTCCTCCTCTAGAAAACTATCTTCTTCACTGGACAAAGGTGGGAACTATGATTAAGTTGTTCTGATATTATTGAGACGTTTGGTGTCCTATGTCCAGATGTGAATGGGAGTCGTTGCAGTCTAGAGAAGACAGCTGTGGTGTTGATGAGCAGTTAAACTTCCTAGGATGGGCATGCGAGAATGTTGGACAAGGAGGGCTGGAGTGAAGGAAGCCATCTATGCCCATCTGATGGCTTCAACCAACCTTAAATGGAGGTGGGGGTCTACGTCATCAAACAGCTGCCACACATCATTTTGCCTTGATACCCGAATCCTAAGATTTTTGGGTAATCTTTCATAAATCAAATATTTGGCATTAGCTTTGTAAAGGTTGTTCTAATTGTACTCTATCGAAGTATGTATGAAAATGAGTGACTGATGTATCCAATTACACTTAGTGCACCGTTCCACATGTTATGCAAGAAACAATCCAAACCCCTTTTTTCGTTGATGTTGTCCAAGTCCAGGATCCAATCTGTCAGAGAACTTTTCATTTGAATTATATTAGATTGTGAATAAACTCCATGGTTTACAGAGGGACAATACGCAGACTGCAAAATGTAATCAACTTTTTGGCGGCAAATGATTGGAACGCTCCATGATGTCAATAATCAGCCATGGTTTCCCACTGTCAGAATTACATCACAACATAGCTCATGTGTCTGCTCCATTCGGCCAGTTTTATTTTATTGCCCATTCATTGGTTTACATTGGGGATCACTTCAACATCAACCACTAGCCTGTTGTTTTTGAGAAGTTCTTTTTTTTTTCTTCTTTTCTGTAGATCATCTTCATACTAATGTAAAGCAACATCAGCAAGTTAACACATAAAGCTTAGCATTTCAAGAATCAAGACACTTTAGTAACAATATTACAAAGGGTTGTTAGGATTTTTTTTAGCTTCTGAAAATGAAAAAAGGTGAACAAGAGCAACAAAACATATACTTTAAAAGAATTAGGATCATAAAATTAATTTATTCCAAGTAAAAATACAAAAAATATTAATGACATTGACCAGTTATGAAAGTCTCCCCCAGAAAAAACTCTTAATGGTTGAGAAATGTCTGTAAAGAAAAATATGAAATAAAAATTAAAATACGTAAATGTTTAAATTCTTTTCTCTCTTTTTTTTTTAGCAAAACTTTCTAAAAATAATGAAAATTTCTCAGTACAAAGGCTACATTACTACTGGAAGGTACTAGCAGGTAGAGTAGGTAAAGTACACAGTAGAAAATGGTTTTTAGTGAATCACAATGCTTGCAATGAAAATAATTCTGCAATAAAGATTTTATGCCTCTTTTTTATCTCAGTTTTCTTCTTTTCTACAAACAGTACAAACAGTATTGCACATTACAACAAAGAGTCAAGGTTCGGAGCCTTTACAAAATGGGACTAATTCAAGTCTTGTGTGAATAGAAGGCCACCAGTCAATTGATGCACCTTTAGGGGCTTTCGATCAAGTTACGGACGAAAAGACTTTTGTCTGTTCTGTGTTAAAAATAACATTCTTTTCTCTCCGCCTCACCTCCCGCTCTCCAGCGACTCTCACAAGTCTCTTTTTATTTCAGGCTAACAAAGAAGGGTCACGTCACTTTTTTTCTCATTTTTTTTTTACAAAACAAAAGTGGAGCATATATATACGAATAGGAAACATAAAAAACATCTCTTAAAAAAATAATGAACAGAAGATCTCTTTCACAACTCTGGTCAGCATAGTAAATCATTGATTATAAATATACAAAAAACTCGGGGAACATGTTCAGTTTTCTCTCAGAGCACCTGATAAGATATATTTATCTCTTAAGAGCTTCCTGTCAAATGATCTTGTCCAATTTGACCAATGGGACTCGTGCCGTCGCCTACGCTGTGATAGACTATTCTCACTAACTACATCATTATATTAGTAAATAAAGCTCTAGCTCCTTCAGTTATCTTTTTTTTTTTTCCAAAAATAAATTCTCAAAGTAAAAGCAAATAAGCATGGTAAAAAATAAAACAAATCGACCATCTGTTAAATCATTTTTTCGCTTGAATAAGAATTAAATTAATATATATTTTTTCATTTGAATAAACTTATTTAGAAAATATCAGTTTCTTTCCTAATATATTTCAAAATTGAGGTATTGCAAAACGATCCTGTCAGTCAGAAAGCATGCCGTATCCTCCCTCTCTCTGGGTTTTTTTTTTTTCTCTTTTTCTTTGAACAAAAACCTTCTTCTGACTGTCCAAAAGTGTTCAGATACAAAGAGTAGTGCATAACAAATGTCTATCATACCATAGAGAAGGAACAAACATAGAAAAGCAGTCTGGGCGGGGAAAGAATTGTCACAAAAAACACCCAGAATTCACTTTCGTAGGGATACAGGTGGTCATTATTATCGTTATCGTCATTATTACTTACTGTTAGCCTCTTTTTGTCAGTAAAAAAAAAAATCATTATAATTCTTTTTTTTTTATCCTCAGATGAGAACGAACAAATAAAACATTGATACTGAACAAAAACGGAAAAGAAACAGTTTGCGACTAAATCCAGAGAAGGGGGCAGGACCACGGGGCACCAGTAGGGGGCAATCACATCGAAATACAAAGGGTGGGAAAAAAAAAGGAGAGGATCAAGTCAGTGTGTGTGTGTTTGTAGAGGGTGGGGGTTGTCAAGTCACAGATTTCACCACGCAAGTGATCAAATTATCGCAAAAACTGCTAAAAAACTGTTCCCTCCCTCCCTCCCTCACCCACACCTCAAAATCTGAACCCCAAATATCTGAGGTGACGATTTTTCTTTCAGCAGCTAAGTGTCTGTAGCACAATTCAATGTAACCACCAAAATAAAAAAATAAAAAAGCAACAACAAACCCTACTTTTTCTGTCTTCTGTGTTTCTCAAATGGTGGGGCTGGATTCAAAAGGGTTTGGGGGATGACCTAGCATTTTTTTTTTCGATTGTAGCCGATGCGTAACTTTACTGCAAAATTTGGGAATTACCGTATTCCACCAGAATAATTTTACTTTGCTTTGCTGGTAGAAACTGGTTGTCAACTCTGCTGACACGACAGTGGACGGTGACATTATAGGTCGGTCAATGCACTGCAGTACCACTTTTGTCCACTTGTTGAGCATTCTTTTTTTTCGCAAATGGTGGGTTTCGCAGGAACGTGAGGACTTATTATATTTTGTTTTGAAAAAATTAAATATTTATGAAAGGAATTCGGGCCTGCGGAAAAACACACTCACCCAGACGTCACCATTTGAGAACCATCGGTCCCAGTCATCCCCCAACCCATGTTGTAATTATTCCCCACTGACACAACATAACCACTTGATAAAAACTAAAAAATAGATATTTATATATAAATGTATCTTTTGACATATGCCTTTGTCCTGTATATAATTCCACCATAATTAAGCAGGTCCATTAATTCAAGCTTCGCAGGTAATAAACTATATAAAAAAATTTGGATAAATATTGTCACCCCTGTCATGTAGTGAGACTATGTGCAGAGCTCAGGTTTTTTCTTCCCTAACCTCAAGTATCCAGTAGCTTCAATGTACATATTCAACCCACCCTCCCACCCCAGCTGACCCCCCATCTATCGTCCTCGCAAATGCCTTCTGTCCTCATCGAACCCACTGCACCTTCAGCAGGCAGGGCGACAGTCTGTACTAAAAAAAAAAAAAAATCAAACATGTGAGCTCTTTGGTTGCACTGTGCGATGTAAACTAGCTTCCTTTTTTTTTTTTCTTCTTTCTTTCCTAAAGTCGAAGCTCACATTGTTGCCTCCTCAGATCAGACTGTGTGCACGAGAGAGAGAGAGAGAGATAAATATCCATATTTGTGTTTGTGTTTACAGAGGCTTCTGTGTATACTGGTGCAAACGTGTGTGTGTGTGTACGTTAGAAGAGAAAGTATATATTTATATACTGTGTGTATATATATATATATATAAATATATATACTGCACGTGTGCATACACAAGTTATGAAGGTTCACAGGACTCCTATGTCGGACACTGACGACAGTTAAAGCGAATCACAGTTCTAGGCATACTCAGATCTAACTACATACGGTATAAAAAATTGCACAATTATATCAACAATCACTGCAAAATAGTACTTCACCTATCGTAGACAGATTTAAATGGTAATCCTACATGTCATTTGAATCATGATTATTATTATTATTATTAATATTATTAAAACTGTTTTCGTTTTCTTTTTTTTTTTTACCTGCCCTAATGTCAGGATGTGTGCAGGAGGAACCCTCTGCTCTGGAGTCACCACCACCAACACCACCACCACCACTCCTACTACTACTACTACTACTACTACCCCCCCCAGGTTTGACCAGTTCTCCCCTGTCTCTGTCCAGTCTCCGTGTGTTTGTGCAAACGAGGGCAGAATCCAATATTCGACATGAGACTAAAAAAAGGTGTATTGCATGCAGCAACCTGATTGAAATAAACATGCAGTTTAAGGGGCGACACACCCCGAATCCCCCACCCTGCCGCCCTGACATGATAAATGTAGCCGTCCTCCACTAGGGGGCGCCACCTGCCACCGTGACAGATAAATCACAAAGGTACTTTGTCTTGACCTGTGATTATAATACACTCTAGCCTGAATAAAGTAATCATGGTATATGTTCATACCACAGGTTTAGCAGCACAGCTATTGCAGCATTACATTTACATAACACTAGAAAATTATGTTATTATAAAAATAAAGACCTTGAAATTGAAAAAAACAAACTAATCTGATTATGCTCATGAGGTATTAATATACGAAGAGTGGAAATCCAAAGCCAATGAAAGCAGTGTTATTTTTTTTTCTACCTCCGGGGGGCAATAGGAGCCCGCGCTAGGGGATAGATGTTAAATCTTGCTACATTTTATGTCGTAGTAGGATGGTTGTGCATTCGTTTCACCACCAGGGGGGTTGATGATCTCTAAACCTGGGCTGATATGACTAAGTGCATGCTTTTTTTAAACTACCTATATATTTGTACATATATAGATGGATACAAACATATTTTTCGCAGCCCTGCCTCTGCGTTAGTGAGCGGAGCGTCCTGAAGGACGACCTAGTCGACAGAGCGGCGAGCTGAGAGTAGCCAGGACTCGAGTCAGATTCTTTGCTAAAGTGCAAAATTTCTAAGCTAGCAGACTCACATCTTCCATCCCCACAGTGTTTCATCAGACAAGATACGAGTGAAGACAGTTCCATGCGTTTGATCCTATTCTGATCTGAGAGATGTGTGTGCGTGTGTGTGTGATGATGCAGGGTGGAGGTGTAAAGGGAGATGTGTGTTTGTTGATGCTGTTGTAGGTTGCAGGTTTTTTTTTTCGCTTGAGGGGATTGTCGGGGGGGAGGAGGGCGGGGCGTCAGGTGTGGGTTCACGCAGGCAGAGCTGACTCATGCGTCCTCCCCCTCTCAGCTCCAGCGGAAGGAGACGTGGCGAGGGCGGTCGCCCCCCTCCTTCACTAGTGGCTTGTGAAACTCTCTGCCGGCCCTGGAGTGGATGCTGGCCCAGCAGTACTCGCAGTAGTACTGCAGACAGGTGACGTTGGCACAGAAGAAGGGTGCGAACTTCCCCCCGCAGCGAGCCCCCTGGCACTCATCACACATCTGGTCATCCAGGACGTATGGCTTCACCTCCACCTGGAACATAGAGTAGTCGGTCCATTAAAATCCCTTCAGTAAACCATAAAAATCAAAAACACGTGGTAATAATTGTAAGTGGAAATAAGACCCAGTAAGCAGTTTTTAAGGGTGGAGGTCTTAGACATCAGAATGGTGTTCAACCCACTTCTTCCTTCCTTCATCATCATTATGATCATTCCTATCATTGTTGTTATATTCCATTCATCAATTTCCACCCCCCTGTCCTTTCCCGGGTTCGGGGCACAGTGGACTCCACAACTGCCCCCCAAAACACAAGTGGTGAGCCCACTGGAAGCTAACTGGGATTCGAACTTGCCCAGGAGGAGAACCCCGGAGTTCTACACCAATGACAGAAACATTGCCTCTGGACCAAACCAAAATGCCTAGCGTCCTAGGTGAGCTCTTAGTGTGGCGCCCCCTATTGCCTCCTCTTGCTCAGTAACTCTTCTTTATCCTGGCAGCCCAATAAATAGATTGCAATTCGAGCCGTTAAGAGGTTAGCTACACCATCGTAGGATAATTTGTAGCATATGTGTCAATTGCAGATTAAGATTGAGAAAGTAAAAGGAAATCTAACGACAAACCAGACTCCTGCCCTCACCAAGCCAGGCAAATCAAGTGAATCAACGCAGGTCTGTTAGCATCTTGTCCAACAACCATTTTAAAACCCTTAAAACGGTTGTTTGCCTAAAGAAACCATTGTATCTTTGGGCACACAAAAAGAGTCCAAGCATTCAGTATCCTGAGACAAAACCTAAGGCTAGGTCTCCCTGGACAAAGCTCAGACAGGGGTGGATGCTAACCTTGTTATCTTGTGGTCACAGAATGAGAGGGTATAGATTCCCTAAACATTATGAGGTCGGTCGGCCCTTTTTTGTCTCAGCTACAGGAAGAAATTGTAGAATAAACTCATTGGCTGTAGGAAACAAACAAAATCAAGAAGAGTTGATGAAGGTTGTCAGTCATCCAGGTCAAGGTTAAATCAAGAAGTATGAAGTTGTAGTAGTGGTTACTCAAGGAATTACACCTGTCAAAGTGGGGGCAAAGACTAAAGCAGACATTAACCAACTCTTTGAAACTGGGAGATACTTTAAGTATCGTTTGATATAGACTTTCTGAACAAGAATTAAAAATTGAAGGAACGACAATTGGAACGCTAACTATCACTTCCAGAAAAAATTATACATGTAAGTTCATCCCTATCCAACAGAGTTGAGATTTTATTTTATAACCACAAGGGGGCGTTGTAACCTCAGTTGCTGCTCAACACAACTCACTGCAGATAAACAGCAGGGTTCTGAGAATTTAGCTTCACTGCCTGAAAACATAACAACGGTCAATCTGTACCCAGAGAATAAGGCAGAATATTAAACGTTGTTTTACACTTTACTAAATATGATAATGCGGGAGGTCATTAGCTAATTATTGTCTTTGAAAAATGGGCCAATGACAGACTGAAGAATTGTTAAAGGACCAAGGTTACATTTTTTTCTGAAAAGACATTGTACAAGGTGTACTGCAAAGTTGTAGAGAATGTTTTTGGAGTTACAGGGGAGTTAAAAAAGGCAGAATAAAGAGGTAATATTATGAGATCTAAATGGGAAAATCAAGGTTCAATTCAATATAAGTGTAATTTAAGGTGACGTTTCTGTCAGTTTGTGACTTATTTTTTATTGGATTGTTGTAATTATTTAATATTTGTATCAGGGTTAACCCATTTAATTTCACAAATACATTGCTTTATTATATATTATTCAGAACTTTTTGTCTCTTTTTCTTTTTTTTCCTGAGATTTATTTTATTTAATTTTAATAGCAACTTGGGAATTCTAAGCTTGTGTCTAATTGGTTGTCTTCTTTTTTTTCATATGATTTAAAGCAGGCCTGGACAAACTTTTTGAACCGTGTCACGATGGGTACTAAACTTTGACATGGGGTCTGGGTCAGGAGCATATACGTGAAGTATTTATGTAAACTACAATATTAAGTGTAAAAGTGATACATAAAGGCTGAAATACAAAAATGCTTGTAGCATTTTCTACGTTATCTACTGGAGTGCGGGCGTTGTAGAGAAAGACAGAAGCCAAAATGATAACATAAATTAGAGGTATATGTTTGACGGACCGAAACAAAGTGTCAAACAGGCCACATCCAGCCCCCAGGCCATTGTTTGCTCAGGTTTTATTTAAAGTAATGTTTCAGTTGGTCTGAGGCTGTTGTGTAAAGGGAGTATACTTGTGCACTGCTGTGTTTTCCACCAAGTCCCAGTAATTAAAAAAAAAAAAAAAAGCCCGCCCACACAGAACCCCCAATGAAGATAGATGGTGATAAGTGAGGTGGTGTTGACCGCCCCACCCTGAGGAGGCTTGACATCCTGGCTGACGACCAGTCTGTTTTGGTCCCAATCTGTCCCTCAGCAATTGGCAGGCGAGCTCAAAATAACCAGGCAGCAGCACAGGCTGAGTGGATATACATGTATACGGAGCTGCTATAATTAAACCAACCCTATGTGTCTGCAACCTGAAACATCTGCCGGGACTCCCACCAGCCAAAGGCTGCAGTGATTACACATCCAGGCCCGGCCTTCCGTTATTGTAGGCTGCGCTGAGGAGTTGGCTTAAAAAACCCAAGCTGTAATGAAAGCTGTGATACATGGGAGAAGGCTGAGGCGCAGCTCGGCTGATCTGAGAAAACCTCAGCCCTGGAGGCCGGGGATCCTGCCTCCTTTTGTGAATGGAGCTCATATGAACCCGCTCACCCTCTTGTCGATGTCATTGTGCTGCAGCTGAACAAAGCGAGCGCTGATGGCAGCGATGTAGCTCTGCTGATTGGAGAAAGCCACGCGACCTGCACCCTTTGGGTATTTGAGCTCCGGGTCTGTGTCGATGCCGGCGTAGCAGACACCTCCGTACAGGCGGTCCATGATCATGGCCAGCTCAACTGAGGAGAGTCAGAGAGGACGAGATGATCAGTGCTGCAACCAGGGCTCAGAATACTTACTATGTTTACAGGCACTGGCTACGTCAGCTGTAGGTGAAGTGTAACAAGAACCAGTCGAATGTATTTACACTCAACCAGGTCCTGATGCTGGTGATACAAGTATTTTAGCCAGATCTTTTGTATCTCTGTTTTATACAGTCATGCGAAAACTATCAGACCACACTGTTGTTTTCTTCAATTTCCTGTTCATTTTAATGCCTTGTTCCACTAAAGGAGAATTTGTTTGGATAAATGCTCATAACAACAAAGAGTTTAATTTCTGAGCTATTATCTAGACTTTTTTTATAGTAACCAAAATTACTTGACACTTCCAAAAACAGTGCCTTGAGGCATTCCATGTTTTCCTAGTCACTGGGTACCTCAAGTAATCTACTTCTAGTCGGACCAGACCAATATTTCTTTACATTACTGCATGTTAGCCGTACAGTATATACATATAAATATTAGTTGGAAGTTGCGATTTTTTTCCACTTTGCTTTACTTCACTAACAGGTGAAAATAAACAGGTAGTAGGAACCGAGTACGGCCATTAGCAGCGCCGTGGATGATGAAAATTCCAGCCTGTTGCAGTATTCATCAGCACAGCAGACTCAATCAGCTGGTATAATTAGTCGGGGTCACATTGCAGAAAAGCCAGTGATGTTTATCCCACGGGCAGAAAGACTGATCCTTCCATTACACCATGAATTCTTTACATGATGACCATTTGGCCTGCGTCCTGGAAACCCAAGTAGAGGATTTCTTCCTTTCAGTGTAAACTTTTCATTACAGCCTTACTGCACCGTGCCAGTCAGTGTTATGAGTTTAATGAAGAGACTTTTCCAGCTTTACAAAAAAAAAAAAAAACATAATTCATAAATTTTGGTAATTCACCTGCACGCAAAGGCCGGGGAACTCCTCCTACAAAGATTGTTTTGCGAGGATCCAGCGGCTGGGAGCCATCCATGACAAAGTCACTGTCACCAAGATTCCAGGGACGGATTTGGACCTGCGTAAGACAGGAAGGGAAGAGATGAGTTAAGAAAAGGTTTGTAAAAAATGGCAACAATTTTTTTTTGTATATGCACAATTTTACAACCTCCCTGCAGTTCTTCTGAACCCCCCCGGGGGTCTCAAACACCCCATGAAAAGCTTGTGTGGTACTAAAGTTGCTCAATGTTTTTCTAACTGAAAACAGCCATCAGACTAAAAACTTCCCAAATGAAGGTCCAGAAAATAAAATCTTTAATATCACATTATATGGGACATAATGGAATTATACATGATGCACTCTACTGTGTTTTAACATGTTGGTCCATAATGATAAATTGGTTTTATGGATCACGTCCACGACAAACATTTGGCTGCTCAGATGTAAAGAACAATGTCATAAACAGGTTAACCTCTAATCCAGAAAATACATTTTAGTAGAAAAGTAAAAATCCAACAGACACATGAGACCAGCTCTTCCCCCCTCGGCTCTAAGGTTTCTAAACAAGTTTGCGCTTGTTAAAAATGAACACAATGAAACCAAACCAGCTCCTTTTCTGTCATTGGAGAAACTGTGTCACTCACTGGTTTGTCTTTGATGGTGGGGCTGGACACACACAGGTACAGCTTTCCATCTTCCTCAATGCAGGCGTCGATCAGGGCCTGGACTGAAGTCTCTTCCTGGAACAGCAGGAAGGCATAACCTGGAACAAAAGAAGAAGAGAAAAATAAAATGTTTAAAGAGGGCTTCTGGTTACCTTCATTATTATACTGAAAAGACCTGGTGTCTCAGGTGTCAACGAGCTGTTTGGATAAACAATATTATTTATTTTTAAGTTAAAAGTGCATGACGACTTGGAATTAGAGAACCGTATTTATCGGAACTTTTGCTTTCCAGTACTATTAGCTGCTCCAGGTACTGAAATCAACTACTGTACGCTTTCAAAGTATGACAAAAAATATACATCATAAAAATTATACATTAAATGACATAATATATGTAATAATATATATATATAATGTAATATATGTAATATAAGATGCATAATTAAATATATACTAAATATATGAGGAATAATACAATGAACTGAATTTAAGGATGTGGTACATGTTTTACCAATTTACTTCCTAATGGAAGTAACTAAAATCATAGGCCTGGACAAAAGTAACTTGGTACAAATATAATAACTAGAGTCTAAAACAGATATTAGTACACTATACTCTAGCATAATCTTCTACAGTGAGTGGATATTAATGGAGGTCGACAGTGGTGGTCTAGTGGTTAAGGAAGCGGGCTTGGGTCCGCAAGGACTTCAGGTTCTAATCCACCAGCTGCCAGGTTGCCACTGAGGTGCTCGTCCCACCGACCTACATAACTTCTTGTGGGCTCACCACCCACAGGAAGGCTCACAATATGGTGCAATATGATTTGGGTGGTGCCAGCTGCTGCTGCGACCCAGCAATAAACAAGGAGACTGAGATAAATGAAAGGAATATTAATGGGTCTATCTATTTTGTGGGCCAATCAAAAAGACCACCAGAAAACTGATATACAATCCAGCAAGGGAAAGTGATTATTTGCAATGCTGTCTTACAGGCTGTAAATTACTAACATACCACTTTGGTTAAGTTAGCAAAAGCTCAGCACCACCTGTGCCACCCATGAATCAGGGAAATATGAACTGCCATCTGAGCTCCCCCTGTGGGTCTGATAGATACGCAGTCTGATGCTCCACCAGTCTCCTGCACGGAATTGTTCCTGCTCGACCACAACATCTCCGGCGTCTAATCACTGCATTTGCGGCTTCATGTCTGAAGAGGCCACGAAAGCCGTACGTGGCGGCGTCTCTCGAGAGCCTAAATTTAGACACTCGGTCTCTCAGTATCACACTTATAACTGCAGAAAGAAGCGCGCTCATTTTAAGAATCGCACGAGTGATAATTGCCTGGAGGGACGGGGAACCGTCAAGTTTCCTTTTTGACTTTGTCGATTAATGAAGGACAAAAAAAATGACTCAGCAGAACCAGTCGACTGTGCAATGCAAATCCTGTGCGTTTCAGAATGTGTGTCAGGACGTCAGTCAGCGCAGGTGCGGTGGGGGACGTATGCTGCTGGGAGCAAAGGTGAGCCGAGGGGGGAGGAAGGAGAGGCATTGGATATCAAAGGAGAGGGCAAATAAAAACACGAATTCTGACTGGAGCTCAAACATCTGCTGCTTAGAGATTGAGTGAGGGAGACGTGACGTCCGTGTGACGTGTTAGGGCAATGGCTCTGCTGAGGCCAGGATCACACAATAATCAACCGTGGTGATTCATTCATCCCACGGGTAGACGTGACGGATGTGGGTCACGGGCCAAGTTCTCTCCAGAGGGACATTGTTCAGAGCTATAATTATATACGAAGGTACTTTTTTTAATAAGGTTATAATACTTTTTTAATGTTGCTGAGACTTAGATTTTGAGGGAAAAAAATCAAGTTGTTGTAGGTCTTAGTGAAATTAAAGCACAGAAAGCTGAGTTGTTATGAAGGACAGTCTTTCAGGTACAACTGCATTGCCAATGTGCCCCTCCTGGTGAAAATGAGGTTGACACCCCTGTTAATAACTTAATTAAAGTTCTACTGTTACTGGTTGTGGAGCTTAGATCACTATAGTGACGCTCCGAACAACATGGAAAAGTTCAGCTCGCCCTCAGACTTTCATTAAAGAGACTTACCAGATTTCATTGGGCACGCTGCCACTCTTACACTATGATATTTAGCCTGAGTGGTGCTGGCGATCTGTGTCTTTTTCCGTCTGCCTTGCGCAGTGCAGAGGTTTATACCCGGGGAGGGAGAGCACAGATCCGCAGTTGCTCGTGCCTGAGATTTAAAAGGCTTTGCTGCTCAGCACCCGGCACCGTCCGAGCAGGCGATGGACAGGGTTGAGGGGGCAGTGTTACGTCTGTATGATTTTCCATCACTTAAAAAGACAAACGATAGGCACAACGCCTCACTGGTTATGGAGACAAACACAATGACCTCATGCAAGACGGAGCGTTCTGGTAATGGGGAGCGGGGCTTTGACTCATGGAGGAAGGGGAAGAGGATTAGTTACATCAACAGCTACTGTTGAAAAAACAGCCAGTAAAACTAAAAAGCTCTCTCTGAAATCAAACAAACTTCACTGGCCCACCCTGGAGAGACCAAATACTAGAAGCACCATGAATACATTTATGTCTTAATGTTCATTTCAAATGAGTTGGTTTAGTTTAGACTAGTAGTCCCCAACCGCTGGGCTGGGGACCGATACCGGTCCGTGGGTGAATTGGTGCTGGGCCGCAGAGAAATAATGTTTCCTTTTGTCCCCATCTGTCTATTATTTACCACTTGATCCATACACATATCAACAAAAGAACTGACCAATAGAATGGCTAGGATTCCATCATCAATAATGCAACTATATTTTATAAGGAAATATTTTCTCAGTGAAGACAACAACAATAAACTCAAAATAACGCAGAGTCATTGATACAAGATTCTAACTTTTTATACCAGTCTGGTAGCAGAAAATTATAGGCTGTGTGCACCTGAGAAATCCTTGTTAATCCGGGTAGGAAGATTTTATAGGAAGGAAAAGATTTTAGAACACTGGAAATTTGTAACTGGTCTGTGGCACAAAAACAAAGGTTGGGGAAAACTGGTTTAGACAAACTGTTTTCTACATGGGAACTAAAACAATATCTTGATAATCTACTCTAATCCCAATTGTGAAAGCAGTGGAGACAATGATTTTGATTATTATGTACGACATACAACTTTGTATTTATTAAACATTCTACAAAACCTTGGGACTCAAGGACAGAATTGGTCACAGACTCTAATTTGTATTTATGCCCTAAAACCTACAGATCACTTAGAGATGACAGCTTTTACGGTTGTTATTGCATCATTGGAAACCGTTCCAACTTTTCTGGGAACAAGCGTCTACGTAGTCGCCCACACTCAAGTAATGTCTAGAAAGTGAGCGTTGCAGTCAAGTGCGAAAGCACTGATCCACACCATACACTAGGTCTCTTCCAAATGTCTGGAGGCAGTTTTCCGTGAAAGCATGGGCGAAGCCAAGCATCCCATGGGAGGAGGACGTGAAGGAGGAGGGATATGAGGAGGAGAGGGGAAATAAATGTGCAGGGAGTTGTAACTCTGCCACAAAATGTGAAAAGGCCAACTGCTGACAGGAGGTTACACCATGAGGAGAAGAGGGCTTGGCAGGACGGCGGGAAGGAGGAGGAGGCAGCAAACATCTGCTCCTCTCTAAACAAATATGGAGCCCATGGCTTTGGAGAAGAGAACCTGATGGAGGGGGTCTTCTAAAAAGGCTCCTGCTCAGATCATATCGCATCGGTCTTCTGCTCGTCCGTGAACATTTGTTTCTGTCCATGTGGACTGTCTTTTGGACGATTGTATCAGCAATCGCTTCATGAACGTTAGCGCTTGTGGTGGTTTCTAACTGCCAGTGCTGGTGCTCAATCAACACAGTCGCCTCCACCACCTCCACCTCCTCCTCCTCCTCCTCCTCCTTCTCCTCCTTTCATTCTCAATCACAGACAGAAATAGTTCCCAAACATTTCAGGCCGGTTGCCAGCAGCAGTGACAACAGTGGGTAACAGAAGAGGGTGTGAACCACCAGACAGCACTGACCGGAGCTCACTAAGTCCACTTTGAAAACGGCTTTGTTTTATTGTTGCTACCAGTGCTGTGTAATTGACAGGTGTAGTCATAAATTAACACCCTCAAAAATGATGGGGGCAGAGGCCGCACGATGACATGTTCACACTGACTCACCAAGGAGCGGGTTTTTTTTTTTTTTTTGCACTGATCTGTTCTGTGCTGTGTGTCAGACTTGGACATTTTATTTGTATGAACTTGTCCAAAGACCCAGGTTTTGCTGAGTGAATAATCTTTAGAACACAGGGCTGATATGACAGAAGTTGATGACTGAGTTGTAGTAGTTCAGTTCTGACATGTACTGTAGCACATCTGCCCTGGGGACCAACCGTGACACCTGAGAGGAGGTTTCGTGGCGCAGAACATTTGTTTTACTCTTTGTGAAGATCAGTTGACTATTTCAACACGATTATGTTTGGGGAAGGACTTAAACAGATCGCTGACATCTTGAGTTTTTGCCCGTTTACTTGGCTTTTGGCTAATTTTAACAACGATGTGAGGAATTAGTGCTAACACTACTAGCTTAGCAGTTGAGAAATAGGGTTAAGGCCCATAAGGTTTTAGGTTTATATTTACCAAGTTACCACTGAGGTGCTCTAAGCATAGCACCATCCCAACCCACTCAGAGGTTGGCTCACAGTACAGTGCAGTGTGATTTGGGTGGCAGTTGTGGAGACTATTGCCCCTGTGACCCGGTAATGGATAACAGGATGAAGATGAATGAATAAAGACAAGGGCTAATTAGCTTATTTTACATTTCTTCCATGTTCTGTGTTTTTTTCTATGTATTTTATATCATGTTAATATATTTTTTGAGTAACTTATACCTGACTTCAAGGTATCCTCTTGGCTTAGTAGTCTTTTAGCCCATTTTTGCCATTTAATAACCCTTTGTTGGCTTAACAAGACTAATTATTAGATAATACATAACTTATATAAGAATCTACAAATCTTTGACCCGCCACAAGGGGTCCTAAACCCAAAAATAGTTACTTTGAGGGCAACTGGACATAGGCTTTAGAAGACATTTCTTCACAGGGTGTTAAATTTGACCGAGGGTCAAATTAGGAGCAGAAAGATGGCAGTGTTTGAGTCAACTACAATAAATGACATTTAAAACCTTATACTCATGCATAAAGGCTGAAATGCTAAAATTCTTTTAGGCCCGCAGTAAGTAAGCCACCTAGTGGGCAAAAAGATAAAGCACTGTATGTTTGTATTAAAGTAATTGATATAAGATATGTACAAGTATGGTGGGCTGCATACAGACCCCGTGCCTTAGTTTGCTCAGGTTTAGTTTATTCGCATGAATTTCTGCCATAACATGTATTATAATCTCATAAAATCTGGGTTTTTTTTACATAATTGTTTCAGCTACTTGTCTGTATTTGTTTTCCTTTAAGGAATTTTTTATTAAATTCTATTTTTATTTTGTCGTCTGGCTTAATCTTTGTTAAAATGTATTTTGGCTCATTTTACACTGATCTGATCAACAAATGTTACCACTTGAAGAGCATGAAGAGCAAAATGTACTGTTGTTAGAGAAGCCAAGTGACTGTTGTGCTTTTCAAAATAAGTGCAATAAGAGTGTAAGACAAAATGTGTATAAACATAATGCAATTTACTGGCCTTGATAAATTGCATTTCATATCATTGAATTATAGCGTTGGAAAAAAAAAACAGGAGGAACGTCGGCCATTTCTACACAGTTAATAAACTCTTTTTTTTTCTAGGGATAGGAAGAAAATGTAATAACAGTCATAAAGGAATATTAAAACTGTTGGGTAGCTTTGAAATCACCTCGTGATTGTCGGCGTACCCTGCTTTTTTTGGTTTGTTTTGGGCTTTTTTTCTGAAAGAGTCATCAGCTGATGCTTAGTATTCTTCTGTGTAGACTGACTGGAGACTATATCCAGGGCTTACTTCCTTAAAAGTTGCACATTCTTTCCAAGCACCAAACCATTCTGCGAAGTTAGACGGAGCCACATCATGAGTCATAGCCCAATCGAAACACATTCATGAAGTGTCACAGGCGCAGGTTTTTACTACAGTCAAACGGGAAGCAGAACGGAAAGTAGCTAAGCTCGTCCGGTCACGAGAGAGGGCGAAAATAGTTCGAGCCTGCGATTTCTTGGGAATAAGCCACTTTCAATGCACATTTAGTTAATCCCCCTCATCCCGCTGAAATGTCCTTGCTCAATATTGTACCTATGAATTATAAAGTGTTTTCATTACAGACATAACTGCGCAAATTAATTCTAAGAAAGAAAAAAAAAAAGGAGGAATAATCCCAGGAATACTCTCCTTACATGGCAGCTCCTTCCAGTGGCTGGAAGCTCATTCATTTCCCTAAAAGGATGCTGCATTTTTCTTTTTGGCTTTGAATATTAAAGCTAAAAATGGGCTGGCAGGAACAAAAAAAACGTGTTAGAAATTTTTCAGTAGTGCTCCAGATGTGAAGTATTGCTGTTTGTCTGAGGAATCCCAGTTATTTCAAGTCTATAATATCTCCAGTAGCTTCCCTAATTTGACACAAAGCAGCTTCTGTACCAGAGGGAGAGATGTGGGAGTTTAGAGAGTCCGTGTTGCGACTTCAATCACCTGAATTAAAAAAGATGCGGCACGGAAAGATGAAAACTTTCTCGCTGCTTAAACATTTATTCAAAACGCTAAGATCGCACTTGGTCAAACGTCTTGGGAGGCAGTTTTAGAGTCGTTACACATGATATGCGTTTTTTTTTTTCTGTGAGACAACTGCGGGAGGCTGCTTGGATAAACAGTCACCTGCACGCAATCAGCATGGGCCGAGGATTCTGGGTAATGTGATTCTTGAAGACGCTGCTTTACCAATGCTGATATTTATTGGTGTAGACTTTGATGCTATGGGAAAAAAAGAAGGTGTGTTTACCTTTGGGTGGGAAGTAGGATTTGCTTTCAGCTTTGTGGGGCCAGTCCACCACCAGGTGCCCGTAGCGACGGAAACTATTGGTGATTTCATCTGTAAAGAATTAAGGAGAAATGGAAGGTTAACTGGCTGTAACGTAGTGTTAGTGCCCATACAGAGGACTGGGTGTATGCAGAGCCGAGTCAGGAGAGGTTTCTATTTTTTGCTGTGTTTCTGCGGCAGTAGTAGCCTCTGCATTAAACAGGAACAGGGTCCAACACACACTTAATCTGCACCGCGCTGACTCGTGCTGTGGAAACTCATGAATTTTTTAAGGAGCTGAGGGCACAAGCTGTGCACCTCTTCTGTATCGCACGGACGGTAGTCAGAAATAGAAGTAAGCGTTGCATATGGACATTAGTCTGTGACGTGCGCCGCAGCCGGTGGAAAATTAAGACAAAATTAAACGACGACAGCAGGAAAAAAATCTTTATCTGTGCAACAGCAGCAGAATAAGTGAAGGAAATCAAACAAAAGCCATTTTGGGGAGATATATATTTTTTTACCATTTCTCTGGAATATCAAACCACTTCTTTGGTTAGGGCTGCGTTATTTACTGCGTTCTTAGCTCAGCAAGAAAACAAATAGGCATAGTTCCCAAACGCTCGAAGCATCACTTTATCTCGTTAACAAGAATTACTGCAGTGAAGCTGTACACAAAGCTGGGCTTCAGGCAAATATTTACAGTGGCTGAAAAGTTACAGGACAATGTCTGTACTAAACAGTGGTTAAAACATTTCTGGTTGTCTCACCTATTTCTTAATTAGGGCTCACCAACCTGGTGGCACCTGGTGAACCCCATGGTCTACCTAAGGCAGGGGTGGGCAAACTTTTTGACCTGTGGGCCACAATTTCTCCTAAAATTGGACACGGGGCCGAGTCAAGAGCAGAGAGATGGAGCGTTCGTGTAAGCTAAGATAAATGACAAGTAAAAGTCTTGTATCAAACCCAAAATACCAAATTTCTAATAGCCTTTATAATGTCATCTACTGGGGAAACGCAGGAATTGTAGGGAAAAGTCGGAAGTTTAATTATAATATAAATAAATTATTTAATTTGGACAGAGATGGTGGGCAGCATTAAAAGGCTCAACGGGCAGCATGTGGCCCCCGGGCCTTAGTTTGCCCACCCCTGACCTAAGGTGTCCACAAGGTGTGTTCCAAAAATCAAATAGAGTCCAAAAAAGGTCCAAATGTTTCTGTTCCTGGACTTTTTGAGCAGAGATTCCACTTACAAAGATATTCTAATGGGTGCAATCAGGATGAACAGAAGAATGTTGTATGTATTTTTATTACATTGTTTGGTTAATCAAACAAGTAGCTCTTCAGGTCAAGATGTTTTTTTTGGTCTATTTACGTCATGTTTCCTGGGGTTCACTGTAATTTCTACTGGTTTATTTATTGTTTTTTCATTGTTTAAAGTGTAATACTAATTGTTCAGAAATCACTTCTAACATAATATAAATATATTGTATATTATTATATCAAATATAAAATCTCCTCATTATTGTTGAATACTGGTCAATAAATCTGCGAAAAATATCTTTTCACAAAGGGTTCGTAAAAAAACAGGCCAGCAGAAAGAAAGATCTCTCATGTTTCCTTGGAGTTATATTTCATTTTTGTTGAATAAATTATTTATTTTCATTGTTTTAACCAGAGTTATACTAATTGTGGAACTCTGGGGTTCCACCTCCTGGGCAAGTTTGATTCCTGGTTAGGGTTCACTTACAGTGGGCTCAACACCTGCAGGAAGGTACAGTATGGTGCTATGTGATTTGGGTGAAAGTCGTGGAGACTTCCCTGTGACAGAGTAGCGGATAAGAGGATGAAGTTGCATGGATGGCTAATAATAATAATTGTTCAGATATAACAAAAATGTTCATTCATATTAAATAATGATCAATGATTTATAAATAACATATAATATGAGAAAAAGTTTGTGAAACAAAGGCCCAAAATACCCAGAAAGCTTCATATTCTGGATCAAACGCAACTGCAATTTCTTTAATATTTTTTTTTTAGTAATCAACATACAGGTATTGATGAAGTGTAGTAGAAACCAAGGCAGAAAACACACAATTTTTGGGGGCTAAAAGCCTCGTCTTTACCTTCATCTATGTCCGGTGGGAGGCCTCCAACAAAAACCTTCCTGGAGTAGCGCTCCATCCTCTCTCCATTCTGACAGCGGGTCGGTGAGTTCAAGCCTGGAGTCAAAGAAGGGTCTCCGTGGCCATCGTCGAGGAAACCGTCTTCAAAGGGAAACAGGCAGGAACGACCTATGGAGGGGGGAGGGTGGAAAAACAGACAGAGATAGAAATAGAGGGAGGAAGGACAGGAGGCAGGAGTGATGGGGAGGGAAAAATAGAGGTTCAAAAGCGAGGACAAAGAAGGAAGAGTGTGAAATGTTAAGAGAATTAATTAAAAGATGCAAAATGACTTCTATAGATTGTAGAAATAATTATGAGATCTGATGATTTGTATCTACCATGCAGCTGAAATTGAAGACATTGAACACCTAATAATCACTTTTTATTTCCACAAAAACCTTAAAGAAATGTGAACTTCTTCTTCTTCTGTTTCTGCTTGTTCTTTTTTCAGGGGTTGCCACATCAAGTCAACAATTTCCATCTCCCCCTGTCCTCTGTATCTTCTACTCTGACTCGAACCACCTCCATGTCCTCCCTCACTGCATCCATCAATCTCCTCTTTGTCTCCTACCTGGTAGCTCCATCTCTAGGATCATTCTTCTACCAATGTATCCACTGACTCAACTCGGAATATGTCCAAACCATCTCAATCTGTCTTCTCTAGCTTTTTCTCCAAACCTTCCCGTCTGTGTTGTCCCTCTTATCACCTCACTCCTGATCCTGTCCATCTTTGTCTCTCCTAAAGAGACTCCCAACAATAAGAAGTGAAACGGTAGCAGCTTTCTAATGACCATATTTGGACGTCCCTAAGTCTGGGTAAGCCCATATTTTGACTGCAGCATGTATGAAATTCTAATCATGACTTTATGACTCCTGCTCCTAATTACCATAACATTAATGTCCTTCCTGCTCTGCAAGAAACGAGCTCAACCGCTGCATATAATGAGCCCCGGGAGACGGTAATGATGCAGGACATGATACTCATTCACAGTTGGACACATCCAGACTAAACAGATTAAACCACCCACTGAGAGGGTTCTACTGGATGAGGTTGAGATTCATAGCGTTATTAAGTGTTTCCTCACCCTGATGTTACTCATCGAGATGAGCCATCGCATTTCACACAATGATCAAGAGAGACGAAAAAAAGTCATCATGATGCAAAATTCAAAATCCAGCAGAGGACAGGGAAAGTTACTTTAAATGTCAAAATTTATACATTTGAGAGGAAGAAGGTAACGTAAAAGAACGAAATGTCAGGAGTACAAACAGAGACTGAAGCCAGTTTCATTTCCAGGCTTTAAAACAGGACTTTGTCTGGTTCTTATTCAAATGATGTGCTTCCTAAAGATGCAGAGATGATAGAGGAAAAAACTAATTTTGCAAGACAGGGAGACAATACTGGACATATACATGTCTCGATATACAAAACACATAACTGATACACATGTGACCATCTTTATCATGTGGGAATAAATGGTAAAGAGATCAAATCTGAGGTAATTAAAACTGAGAATATTAAAAATGTCTGATATTTGATATTTGATAAAATTATATTTTGCATGAAAAACTACCATTAACTGGAAATTGTTTGTCACCCTGTATAAATGCTGCCCTCTGCAAAAAAAAAAAAGAGAATTAATTAAAAGATGCAAAATTACTTCCATAGATTATAGAAACAATTATGAGATGTGATGATTTGCATCTACCATGCAGCAGATAATGGAGACATGGAACACCTAATGATTAAATGCTTTTTATTTCACAAAAACTCTTAAAAAATATGAACTTCTTCTTCTTTTCCTTTTGGCTTGTACCTTTGCGAGTCAACAATTTCCATCTCTGTCCTCCATCACTGCATCCATCAGTCTCCTCTTTGTCTCCTACCTGGTAGCTCCATTACTAGGATCATTCTTCTACCAATGTATCCACTGTCCCTCCTCTGAACATGCCCAAACCAACGCAATCTTTTCTAGCTTTTAAAACTACCATCAACTGGAAACGCTGCGCTCTTGTTAGCAGGCACCGCACTGACTGAGGAAAACCAGAATCACTTGTGCAGCAGATAAAAAAAAAAAAATCAGAGATGAGCCAAGTTGGCCTGGTGATGACTGACGTCAGACTTTTCCTAATGAAGCTATCAGCTCTGGAGATTGTAAATCCAAACGTCATTTTCCAATTGGTTTTCAGTCATTCTAAAGTGTGGCGGATCCAAACGTGTTACACATCTTTATCTACAGCAGCCTGTATTTTCACAACAACCTTGAGTTCCATCTTTCTGCCGTTGAGGACACACTGAGTCAGAACGGAAGGAAAATATTTTGCAGGACATGATTCATAAAAGGCAGACCTCACTGATTCATTGGCCTCAATTGGTTTAAAGGCAGATCATGATGATGTGGGAAAAAAAAAATCAACAGGATTGCATTCAATTACAGCACAGATATAAAGCGACAGAGTGACATCACACTAAAGGCCCCCTTCAGGCTAAGAGCCAGAGAAACACGGTCAGCATGGCAAGCAGAACCCCAAAGAAAATGTCACACTTTACCTCTTCTGCGGCCATAGCTCCGGGCTGCTTGTCAGCGCAGTAAGGGAAGGGAGAGGGACGCAAGGAGAAGGAGAGGGTGGGGTAGGAAAAAGATACAGAGACATGGGTTTTATGGAATCAAACCAACACCAGAAACATCTCTAAGGCAACAATGAATCCACAGATGGCTACGTCTGAGTTGTAGCAACTGAGTTGAAGCTGATTACGACAGCTTGGCTACACCTGACTGTAAACTTAATGCTTTTGCCTGAGCAACAGGGAAGGATGGAGGAGGAAGTTTGGCCATGGAACTGACAGAGACATTTACAAGCCTAATGAGGGCCATGCTCCAAGGCTGCAGATTGTCATCTCGGTTTAATGAACCTGCAGTGATCTGCGTTCGTGCTAATCGTCTGTGAATATTCACAAATCAGGCCATAAAGCCGAGCGCTCAGGGCCGTAGGTAGAACAGGTTAGTCATTATCATGGCCTGGGTGAAATATTAAAAGTCAGATTCAGCAGGCCAGCTGTGAGTGGAAACTTCCCACGGGATAAGGAGTGGGTACGGGGGTTCTGAGGAAGGACGGATCGGTGCAGAGTTTCTAACAGAGATTCACGTCTTCTACTTCCAGTCACATGGTCAAATATCTTTACTCTTTTTTTTTTATTACACATAATTAGTATTGTAAAAAAATTACTTTGCCCTATCTTTCTAACCAACGTGATCTAAACCGATAACAAAGCATTGATTTTCCTGTCCAAAGAAAATCAGACTTATTTCTCAACTCATAAACTGTACATAGTACCATGTGACTAGGCTTCACCTGGTACATATGTATTCAAATGTACTCCTCATCCAACTTTTATTTGCTTTTAACAAGTGCAAATCAACAGCAGATGTAGAATTCCAGAATTTACCCAACGCAACAACATCAACCTCGAACATCTCAAATCTGGGTTGCAGCCCTCAGGAAAGACTTACAGGACTGAAGCCAGAGATGTAGAGTAGAGTTCTGCTGGTTTTCAGGCTCTCATTGGACCGACCAGCAGTCAAGTCACTTTTGATGAATCAATAGAACAGAAAACAAGCCAATAGATCAGGCAAACTACGGGCCCGGGGGCCAGATGCGGCAAGTTTGGCATTTCAATCCGGCCCGCCAACTTGTCAAAATTATGATTTTAATTTATATTTTTTTCCCCAATAGATAGTATTGAAGACGCTTAAAGCATTTGAACATTTTGCCTTTACACATATTTTGTCTTACTCAATCGTCCTGATCCTGTCCTGGCCCGTGACTCAAATCTTAGTACCACCGCTCAAGTCAAGTGGCCCTCAAGTCAAAATTATTGTCCAGGCCTGCAATAGATGGACTACGAGATGGACTACGAGATGGACTACTTTTTTTTTTTTTTTAATTCCTACATAAATTAATAGTTTGATATTAAGAGCCAACACATTGGCGCCAAGACATTAACCCTGTTTGCCTTTTTAATGAACTGCAGTAAAAACAATTCCTGTCAAGTCGGACAAATTCCATCTGCAGACACAATAAAATGCATCAGCAAACAGTACGGAACCACCGGCAAATGGCAGCACTTTCCAGTGAACAAGCTTCTCTAACGACACCAGGTTTTATGTGAGAATAAAACCACATGTTGCCGTTCCGGACTGCGGTTTGGTGTTTCCTCGATGTCTCAATGTTCTCACCAACCAGTTCAATTTGAATCTGACTGTGCAGTGAATACAAACCGCAGTGAAGGCAAGTGTTGCTCAGGATGGTGCAAATTCCAACCAACAGCAGGAGGGGTAAGAGATCCTGCTGCAACTCACAACTTATATTTCACAAAAATTACAATATGAGCCTCTTTGATTTGCAAGAGCCCCGTTGTGTGACCTATTTCTTGGGCTGTGCTACACAGAGAATAGTCTCAGTCTCTCTGAGCATATCCCGCTTTCATTAAAAAAGATCTGGCCATCTAAGAAGAAAAGGGCAACCTCCTCACTCCAACTTTGCGCTCTGGCCGTCTGTTCTTGACAGAAACAGAATCACCTAGCAACCGGGGCGAAGGGAAGAAATGTTGACTGAGAAATTGTCAGATCTCTCAGCAAGAGAGATCACCAGCCGTAAGGGAGGGGAAGGAAGAAGGAAAGAGAAGGTTGGGGAAGAGTACGAGCTTCAAACTGTGTGCCGTCGGCCGACGACAACATGTTTCAAAGGAGCTGGTTGACTTCTTCAGGCGTGATGAGCATGACGCCTCTTATTCTTTGGTGCCTTCAAAGACTCCATTACTTTCACTGAACTCCCAAGGGAGCGGATTCAATATATGTGGATAATAAAGCTACGCTGGGAACTTTGTGTCATTTCTCTTCTCTTTGGATTGCTCACAGCTCCGAGACAGCAGAGGTCTGACTATTAAGCGAAAGGTCACTTTTCATTAAAAGTTTAAATATCTTGAAGTGGGATTTTTTAACGCTTTCCAAGTTCCTTAGGGCACTTAAACTTTAGAGGCCTAGAAAGGTTTATATGGTGTATAAGGAGATAAAATATTATACTTAACGGTACTACAGTAAAAAGTCATTAATCATCGTCACTTTTTGACATTGAAAAGTGCAATTTTACCATAATAGAACATGGGATTCAACTCCCCAATAGCTGATCTACAGAGTTATCAGATACGCCCACCTGGGAAGACTGCTTGAACACAGTAATGTAGCAACGAGTGCTTAAGATCTTTGGATATCTGACGAAGGTCTCTTCACATTGAACTGAAACTTTGTTGGCTTAAAACTAAAAACGATGTAAATATAAGCTCAAGTTCATTTAGTTTAATACTGTCAAGGGAAGCGACCAGCAACAGAATATATATCAACATTTATTTATATATAAGTGGCCACTAGGTGGCCCCCAGTTCGAATCCCCTGACTGCCAAGTTACCGCAGGGTCCCCTGAGCATGGCATCGTCCCCACACACTGCTCCCCGGGTGTTGGCTCAACTAGTTACCCCCTGCTCACTTCGGTGATGGGAAAAATTTCCCAAAAAAAACTTGGGATGGACAACAACATCCTTCAACTTAAGTTGCCATTTCCGATCGTGAAGATCAGGTAGAGCCTCTGTAATCAATCAGAAATGTCTGGTTGAATCTGTGCTTTTCTGAGTGTGATTTCTTGACAAAACAGTCGTACAGCAACCAACGGAAAAATAAAACAAATGACGGTTACAGAACCAGCACAGCCGACCACGTCAGAAGTCGCCGCTGATGTCAAATATAACATAACGTTGAGCCGCGAAGCTCTGACACCAGGTGCCTTCCTCTACACGTGTAGGCCAAATGAACACATCCCGAGTGACGGGTAGCATTAGCTGGTTTAATGTGATGAGCAATCGGTACGGTCATCTGCGATATTCTGCCGAGGCTTTGACGTGAGAAGCATAATTGCCTCTAAACCTAATTAGGGAAATTGAGGCCTGAGATAAATTTGCCATTCATACAGAAATGAATATAATTCCGAAGGACAGATCTGGGAGTGGCACATGTGATAACATGATTTTTTTTCCCATCCTTTTCGTCTCATCTCATGTCTGTGTTGGTCTACTGCTGGTTGTTGGGACACAGAGGGGGAATATAGTCTTACATGCAAGGAGTATTTTGGGAAGTGTTATTCAGGGGTCAAACGGCGAAGCTAAACGGACAGTCCTAGGTTTAAAGTGTCAGAGAATCCAGGTCTAAGCAAAGGGTAGGCAGGTTTTCTTTCTATTGACATCAGCCTGTGTCGTCATGCCGCACATGTTTATTACGGGAACATGACACAAAATACTTAATGATTATTATTTCTCGATATCTGATTTGTTACTTACTGTTTAAGGGCATTATATGATCCGTTCCAGGATGATGAAAGTTGAGGCCCATTCGTCCTGAGAAAGGAAAAAAAAAGACATCTTACAAAAAAGGAACCAGTCATAACAACCAGACTTTTTAAAATCAATTAAAATGCACTTTTCTTAATTAATCAACAGTGTGACCATCCATTCTGTCAGCATGTCATTTCTCAAGAAAGATAATTAAGTTGTGTACCACCAGGGGGCAAACTACAACGAAGGACTGAATAGAAAATGAATTAAATTTGTCAAAGTTCATTAAACAAGATTGGAGTGGAGTCTGAGCTACGCTTCTGTCACAGCCCGGATCTACGTGGATGTAACACAGGTGTAACAGGTTGACATCAAGTTCCAGACACTCAGGTGATGCACTTTTTTCTTCTAAATAGGATTGTCAAGTCCTATTTAACTTAATATGGAGGACTTTGTCATTTCATTGATTAGCAAACTTAAAACAATCTAAGCAACCTCTACTGGACAGCACAGGGATTATACCAGATGGTCCAACCTGCGTAAACCTTACATTTTATCTTGTCTGAAACTCACGGCCCGTGGGCCATTTGTGGCCCGTGGAAGGATATTTTGCGGCCCCCACCTTGATGTGAAAGTTGAATTCATAATAATGTTTTATAGATTTGTTCTCCACATTTTATGGTAAACCCTATAGTTCCCCAAACCCTGATCCACAGTCTCTTTGTGGTTGAGTGTTATATTACACAGAATATATGGGAAACTGATTTTTTATTAATTTATTTAACGCTAAAAGCTGACGCGGCCCTTGGGTGAAATGTGTGGATGGTGGCCCTTAACTTATAGGAGTTTGAAACCCCTGCTTTATAGAGAATTTAAAGTAGCAGTTCAAGGTGATACATGTTATAGCATCACTAGTATTATGTTCCATCAGGAACAATTGGTAATAATAATAAACAGAAAGGTGATGCATATAAAGTAAATGGTTAAAAGTATTTCATACAATGGAAAAAAGAACCTAAATTGTCCAATAACCAAAGAATAAAATAGAAAACACCTTTAACACAAAAAATAAATATATGACTATAAATATAGCTAACTGATCTAATGAAACCAACACTGGCTAATCTTGATGGTATGCCTAGAGAAAGTGGAAGTCCAAAGACTCTGTGACACAACTGCGTGTTAGACTTAACGTCAAATATTAAGACACAAATCAGAGACATGTTGTCAACTGCTGTGGTGCAAATAACGACTTGTCACTCGTTTCAAAATTCAGACAAAGAAGACACTTCGCAGGGACACCAACCGCTGGAAAGCCAGTGTCAGGGTGGACGGGGGCAGGGGGTCTGCAATACAGTTACACAGATGTGTGTATTTCCACACTGCTGTTAACTGATCTCTTCTAGACAACAACAAAGGGCCTCCAGGGCAAATCAACTGGGGTTAACCCAGTCTCCTAACACACTCCATAACTTTTTTCCTAATTTCATCATAGTGTCTGGTGTAACTTATTGAATGAAATGAAAAGCGGAAAGTCTGGAATTTCTGCGATTTTTTTTTTTTTTTTTTTTTTTTATATAATTTGCTTGACAGAGGGAGACAGTTGCCCTCCTAAAGCCTTAAAATAGCCCTGGGCATGTGCCATCTGCTTCTCACCGGGGGGTTGGTGGCAGGACCTTGGCCCCTGAGTTTTTTGCTGCAGTTCTGGTGACATTTCCTCACAGCCAGCCTGAGCTATTCTCAACCTCATCATGCTGAATACGCTCCTGAGGGAAAAAATCTCTTTCAATTGGCATTGGTCAAGAGGCAACGCTCCCTACACCTCCCAGAGAACATTGCAGAAACTAAGTTGGCAGTAAGTTTGGTTTTACGCAACAGGATATGAAGGAATGTTCATGAAATTAATTTCAAATTCAATTTTCTAAAGTACCCAGAGTCATGTGCGTGACAGGATGGTTTGACCCAATCTGGCATGTACCACAAGGCACCTGTCAATCACTGGCTCTTAGCACGTCATATAATAGAGCTATAGTTTATACATAGAAGAGATCAATGCAGAGCAGAACTGCAGGATTCCATCATTCAGAAAAAATAATAACAATAATAATAATTTTGCTGAGTATTTATATCCATGAGTCACCCAACACTTTTTACTTTAACTGAATAAACCAGTGATTGCACAGCTGGGTGTCCAACTCTGTCCAACCTCGAGTGACATCTGCTAGTATGTGGTACTTGGCTGAGAAAATATTTACCACACAATGCATCAATGGAAGAGGATGGGAGCCATTGTGCTGGCGCAGTCAAGAAGATAAATAAAATGAATAGGAAGGAACTGGAGTTTGGACATTTGATCTACGTGGAACACCAATCAAACGGCAGCACAGTCGACAACAGTGCTGTGCCTCAAGCTTCACACTGGTTAAAATTTGACTAGTGTCCACGTGGCTGATTTTTTTTTTTCCTCTACAGCTGACATGGAGTTTCTCTGAATTGTTATATTACTCATTACATTTACTCACTCTGACTTAGTATAGTTTATAGTATAAACCCAGGACCTGGCCTTTATAATGGTTTTAAAACTAAAATTTATTCAATTATTGAAGCTTCGTTACAGGTTCTGGAATAAAATCTGTCCGGCAAATAAATCCTTGTTTAACTTTTGACTTTCCCTTGTAATTCCTGTCCAACAGTCGCCTTTGGCAACAAGTGTCAAACACACCTAGAGTCATGTGGTTAAGCAACACAAATACACGTAAAAAAAAAATCTCCCTGACAGAATTCCTGACATCAAGCACTTAAGGCCACTCTGAACTAATCCCTACATCTCTTCACAAGATGATTATAACAAGGAAAAAGTTCCATGATTTATCAAGCCACAACATGTGAGGGTTAAAGCATATTTTGTCGAGCAAATAGCCAGGATGGGCCAATAACCTGTAAGCATTTTCCATTTCAATGAGTAATCTTTACAAAAAAAAATAATAATCCCCAAAACGTTTTCTCACATATAATTTACAGACTTCAATCCAAGACTGATGGAAATCCTGCACAGTGACAGTAATAATTTAACACTTGTGTGGATCTGGACAAACATTGCTTTAATGGACACAACAGGCTCAGGCTTGTTTTGTTGCCTGGACCGGATTAGCTCAGTCATGCTTACAGGGGCAGTGGATTTTCCACAATGAAAAAAAAAAAAACAAAAAAAAACACAACTCTGACAGAGTCACATTGTGTCAGTTTAACTTCACCGGCTCTCAACCTCCAATTAGGACAGAATGGCTTCGTGTGTCATGTCTGAACCTTGGATAAACAACAGTTTAGCCCAACAGTATCAACAGAAACATAAACTCCAACAGAGACCTTTAAACTGCTGCTTCAGGAAAAACCAGACTGGGTAAAGTCTGGACGTCTATCTACCGTATATAGATATAGCATTGTATCACTAAAGAAACCCTTTCCTCATAAATGGACCATCTGGACAACTCTAGTCCTTGTTCTCAGTCCTTGTATTCTGCGTGAGAACAACTTCAGGATTCTTATCCACTGACCAATGCTCTGGTCAACAAACAAATAAAGTCAAATATCCTCAGTGTTAGCTGTAGCTACTATTTACTAAAGTCAAAGTTTACCCACATTGACGCAAGGGAGAGTTACTGTTCTTTGCTTATTATATGTAGTATATAAAATTACATACATACACACAGACATACATATATGCATATATAAATATACACATAATGTATATAAATATACAGATATAGAGTAAACACACAAACACACACATATACTAGGGGTGTGACGATTCACTCACTCACTCACACTCAACGATTCGATTCATATCTCGATTCACAGGCTACGATCCGATTCAGGAACAATTCATAAAAAATATTAAACAATCGATCCAGTTCGATCCTATTTGGTTCATTTCAATCCAAACCGTTTAATTTGCACACCCCTTATATATATATATATATATATACATATATATATATATAGTTTATATTAGGGGTGTGACAATTCACTCACATAACGATCCGATCCATATCTCGATTCACACACTATGATCCGACTTAGGAACGATTCATAAAAAATATTGAACAATCGATTCAGTTCGATCCAATTTGGTTCATTTCGATCCAAACCGTTTAATTTGCACACCCCTAATATATATATAGTTTATATTAGGGGTGTGACGATTCACTCACATAACGATCCGATCCATATCTCGATTCACAGGCTGCGATCCGATTCAGGAACGATTCATAAAAAATATTGACCGATCGATTCAGTTCAATCCAATTCGGTTCAGTTCGATCCAAACCTATTAATTTGCACACCCCTGATATATATATAGTTTATATTAGGCTACGATCCGATTCAGGAACGATTCATAAAAAAATATTAAACGATCGATCCAAAAACGATTTGGTTCAGTTCAATCCAAAC
>JAFBJS010011852.1:0-19827 GCA_016785265.1 Paraplagusia blochii | reverse complement strand
GACTTTTTAATGTCACATACATCAATTTCAGAGTGGGACATTTTCAGAGGAGGCACAATAGATTGATGAGATTGATGGATGAGTTAGAGTCAGGAAAACAAACAAAAAAATATGTTGTGGCAACCCCTAAATAGGGAAAAGGCTGAAAAAACAAACAAACAAACAAACAAAAAACAACACTTTATAACACAAAAAATATTAATATGTCTTACAAATTTGTTATTATTAGGTAAATAATATTGGTAAGCTAATATTAACAGACTTTATTCTTCACTAAATACCATTTGTAAAATGACCCCACAATTGACTGATGCTGCTCTTAGTGACACAAACAACATTCAGTGTTGTGACAAGGAACGACATCGTGTAATATCTTCTTAGCTCCAACTGTAAATCCATGAAATGCATTAAAGCTGCTAAAGGTCATCTTACAATTCAATTAAACTCTGGTTAATTATAATCTGCTCCCACAGATTACCTATGTATTTTTTACCCTCAGGAGATCAGCTGCACATTTATCTCTGGCTCAGATCATTAAAATTAAAGTTTAATCTTTCCAGAATCGTACAGAACCAGAGCGGGGTCCAAAATGCTGATTTTATTGGAACTAGAATGAAAGGATTTCAATTTCAGCACCGCAGTCTATCAGTCCACTCTTTCAGCAAGATACACATCTGAGTCAGACAAAAATGTTATATGTTCTCCTACGAGATCCCGAGGCGTTCTATGACTTCAGATTGGATTCTAATATATTTTGATATAGTTTCCACTATTTTCAGTGTCTATTTCAGGGTCTCCAATATCACAGCCACCAACAAAACCTCCAGCAGTTCATGTCCCACCTCCACTGTCTGATGTGAAGCAAAGCCTCTGGTGATTCCCTCAAGATTCCTTCACCCAATCATAGGGAGGTTGGAAGTCATTTCCAAGCCATTTGTATTTTCCATCTCCTTTCAGTCACAATCCAAACCTGGTGACCGTGAGAGGGGATTGTAACCTAGATGACAGGAAAATCATAGGACTCTGCCTCCAGGCTACAATTGTCCAGTACAACAGTCACATGACTGCTGACACCACAACAGTTCAGTATCACAATCCTGGACTGTTCCTTCCCGGCACCTGAACAAAAAGTCCTTCACTTGGTGCAGCCGAGTGCACAAAACCAGAAGATTCATTTGTATCACGACAATATAAATACACCAATATTGGAGAACATTTTTGAGTATTTGACCACAACAACCCTGAAAAATCCTTCATCTCCAGATTTTTCGCGAAAACGTTGAGTTTCAGATTTCCTACACACCAACCTACTCAGATGGGTGTTATTTCTCAGTGTGTGATGCCATTTGTTATACAGTGGTGCCTCAGCTTTCGAACGCCTCAGCCCTCGACCAACTCGACTCTGAACCGACATTTTCGAGAAAATGTGCTTCCACTTTCGACCTGCCACTTTCAAGCTGAGAGAACATTCTGTAGCCGTGCTCGGCTGAGTCAAGCCAAACCGCGTGCCTTCTTTCTCGTTCAGAATTCAACTCAATTCAAGACGGAAAATGGAAAAATTGCTGCTTATCTTTATTAAGGATGATTAGGACTAAATTGCTGGTTAGATACACATTTTATTGAAAAAAAAGTTGATTTTTCATATGGGCCGGAGCGGATTAATGAGTTTAACATTATTTCTTATGGGGAAAATTATTTCAGACCTTGACCACCAACCTGGAACCGATTATGTTCAAAAGCTGAGGCAATACTGCATTTTCGAGACAAGAAAAAAACTCCTAAAACCCTAGAAATTTCTCATAAATCAAAAGTGCACCAGTAAGTGTAGAGTCTGGTTGTGTTTACTGACCTCGAACAGTTTTGAAAGATCCGTCTTCAAAGTTGCACTGCTTAATGTTTTACTATCTTCTAATGACTACTGTAGTCAATGGCCTTTTTCTCTGTCCAAACTGCACTCTGCGACAGAGAAGAGAAGCACAAAGTGAGGTTAAATGCAGTGTGATGGTGTGTATACACCACACCACACAGAACTGAGTCTGCTTGACAACTCAGTCGCCTTCATCGTCAGACACTGAAGGTGGAGAATTTGATGGATTTGTAGAAGAAGCATGAACCAAGGAGTGAGTGTTTTGTGTTGCATTTGTTCCAGCTGAGCTGTGTTAAGAGTTGAATAAAGTTCATCTCATCTGATCATTTCAAGTCACTCAATGTGCCATGAAATGTTAGAAGCTGATGCACCACTGTTATGAAAAAGCCCCCCAAAAAGACCAATCCTTGACAGTGCACCTTATAGTCATATGAAATACATTTTTTTACTCCCAAAAATTAATAACAGCATCACTATCTTTTTCCAATGTTTCTAGTATGAGCTAAGTTTATCACCATCTGCCAAAAAAAGGGGCCACAAAGAGGAGAGTTAATGGCACAAACAGATTGAGGTGAGCATCCATTCAGGCCCGGCTGAATCTTTGACCACATCTATATTGATTTTGTCTGTTGTCATGAGACAGCTGATAGATAGCAAAGGATACAGTTCATTAGGTCGGAGCGTCTCGCTGCCCGGCACCTCTTAAATCTCACTCCTCCACTGTGTGGCCCTGTCAATAATTGTGTGCCATCATGAGAGCCATACATAGTTCACCTTTACTTCTTTCTATTCACTCCATCCTCTGATGAAGAGGTAATTCATGGCAGCGTAGGGGAAAGGAGATGATGGGGAACTGGAAGATTGAAGGGATTGGGAGCCACTGAATGGAGAACGGACTGGAATGCAATTAAGATTAGAGTGAGAAATATGGAACTAGGGAAAGTTTCCATTTATTCACTAACAACTCCATTATAAACATACAGTCATGGAAAAAATGATTAGTCCACTCTGCTGTTTTCTTCAATTCCTTGTTCATCTTAATGCCTTGTTCCACTAAAGGTTTATCCCCTGGGGGAAACAATGATCACAAAACCATGCAATGACTAAAAGCACTGTATTTGTCAGTACAATGTTATTGCTAGTGATGTAGGAACGGAAGTGATTTCTGTCACTGTCAATAAAACCATGCAAAATGGCCAGAAATCAGCTCTGAAATTAAACTGAATTATGAGCCTTTTTTGTTGTTATTATATTTGTCCAGAATAATGTAGATTAAGAAATTAAAGAAAAAGTGGTCTAATTTTTTTTTTTTCCATGACTGTATATAATCCCCTCCTAACTACACCTTTATAAAGTTGGGAGAATTCCACTTCCTCTGAGTTGGTAACATAAAGTAAAACCACCTAGGCGGCCATGTTGCCAGACGGTTGGCAATCAACTACTCAAGAAAAGAAAAAGGACAGAAAGGAAAGGACAGGAAAGCAAACTCCTTGGTCATTCCGACACTGATCCAAACCACTGCACACAATAAAATTTCACTTCTGTATTTAACCCATCACCAAAGTGAACAGTATTCAGCTTTGAGCACCTGGGGATCAGTGAGTGGGGGGCGGGTGCCATGCTCGGTGGACCTCCGCAGTGCCTCGGCAGTGGGTGGATTCAAACCTGGAGCCCTCCACACTCCAGTCCGGTTCCTTGACCACTTGTCCACCACTGCCTTTGAACTGTGCCACTAATCACGCACCAGAATCTTATTTTGTCCTTAAGAAGTTACTTCACGCTGTAATGCCTTGCCATAATGAATGGGGAGGATTTTTTGCAACAACCTTTTTCTTCTAGCTTTTTGCATGCTTTTATTTTTTAGCTGAACTTATGATCGTGTAACTCAGCCCTGTTGGACCAAGGTGAAATGACAACATGGTTCTGACCAACATGCATAAACCTGAGCACATCTATATTCTGCACAGAAAAAGTGAAACTCTTCCTGTATTCACAATAAATTGAATATAATTTATTAATTTTAACTGACCTAACTGAACTTTTTCTAACTGACCAAATGTATATATTTTTGCATGTTACTGTAGAGACACTGACAATTCCATTTGTCCTTAGTGAATATGTTTTCCTCTAGTTTTGACTTTTTAAACAGGCAACACATTAAAATATACAAAAAAATAACCCCAACAAACACAGTATACAGTATGAAGAAAAGCTGCAGTTTGAAGTCAAATCATCAAACTTTCCCAACAACTTTGACCAAGGAAATTAACAAATTTGCCTCGAAGCATCAAACTGCCAACTGATCACAGCAGCTGTTGACTTTTTTTTTCCCAGACTCTCCACCTTGAGAAACAGTATCTGCTGCTAATGGAGCACAGCAAAGGTTGCCCTCAGTGGTGAGCGATACACGTGTGGTGTGACCTCGTTCTCACCTCCACAAATCTGTAGCAAACACTGCCGTCTCTGCCGTTACACTCGCATGATCCTGCACTTCATCAGCAGCTGCGTGCATTCTTAAAGACTTGTGTCCCGGGAGAACTGCACCGATGTTGAAGTGAAGGCATGAAATGCTGAACTACACGAAAAGATATATGTTTTATATGCTGAGGTTTATTAATGAAGATGCAGACCTGTCACAACCTTCCTCCTCCAGCATTGTCTTAACTGTTGAAGCAGCCGTGAATCCCTGAGGACAGAAACAATGCTTGACCACCACCCAGATCCCACTGAACCGTGGTGTGAGCCTGTCTGTGGGCGCTGAACCCCCAAGTTTCTCTGAAGATTCGGAGATGAATCATAAGAAAAGCCGATCTCTTTATGAGAAGAGGAGAGCTGACAATTCCAGGAGTCCAACTGAAACATGGATTTTATTGACTGGTTGTTTCCATTACACTAAGACTGCGCTGCACAATATGCATCGTACTGATTTCTAGGAAAACATTGACGTCTTCAAAATTGCGTGTGAAGTCACCAGGCTGCTGCTCATCAAGTTTTATGACAAATTGTAATTCCATTTATTTGTACTCATCCTCCACACCAAAAAAAAAAAAAAAGTGTTACATTATCACTGACCATCTATAGTGCAAAAAAAAGATCGGGCCTGAAGATGGTATCAGTGAAGGTCCATTAGGACAGGGTAAATAATTTAAAGACCTCGTAGAACATCATTAAGTTGAATTTCTAATTGTGGTGATTTTCCTAACGATGCTTATTGGCTGCAGTGTCGTAGTTCAACACTGACATTTACTTGGAAAGAACAGGCTGAATTAAACACTTAAAAGAAGAAGAAACATGAAAATGTAAAGAATAAAATTCTGAGGTTCAGCATTGAAGAGCGGAGTCCATTGGTGAGTGATTTGATCTGTATGTTCTAGTGCCTTGGAGCAGCCTTTGGAGCAACATAACTATATTGAAAGGAAGCCACTTTAGAGTCTTAAAGACTGCATCAGTCCATTTGATCGCGCTCCACTGCCTTAACGCCCTGGTTAATTGAACGCTGGGTTCCACAGTATTTCTCTCTTCATTGTTTCCTCCCCGTGGAAGGACACCTTGTTCACTTGTAAAATAGATTTCCTCACTTTCCCCAAGTGAAGCAACACAAATTGATTCAAGGAAACAAAAGTACACACTGGTTTCTTTTGAAAAGCCTTGAAATCGCCTGCAGCTCGTCACCAGAGGACAGCCCCGGCGGGACGTCTTGATCGGCTTGTTTATTTAGAGTCCACTCACAGACACTCATTACGTCCTCCATATCTCCACTTGTGTGTCCCTTTAGAACCGGGGGCTGCCAGCTGACTCGGCTCCCACTCTCCTCCCCCTCCTACACCCCTTGTGCATGGGAGAAAATGTTGATTGACCTCAATCTAAGCAACCACAAATCCTCAATAATGCAGGACGTCCGTTCAATGCTAAGAGGCTCTTATTAGAAATTGACCTTCATGCCATCGCTTTGGGTGATTTGCAGCGGGTGTGCGCCTGTGTAGGGGCGGGAAACCTATAGGGATCCAATCATGCTGTTAGTATTTGCATCAACTTAGGTTTTCACAGCCAAATGCATATGGAAACACGTGTGTGTAGGTGTGTGTTTCAAGCGCTGGTCTTACGGATTTGATTACATCTTGCCAACAAGGATGTCTAATATAAATTAATTTAAGTTTCTGTTTCCCTGGTATCATCTAAAAACTTAATTTTTGCCTCAATATTAATATTAATATACCCATACAGAGAGGAAGGTGGTGGTCTGCTGGTAAAACAAGCACCAACTGCTCCACCAATTCCTTTTCACTCGCTTCTGTAAATCCAACTGCACCAAACCTGCCCCTCAAGGACCTTTGTCCAGGTGATGAGTCCACTGGAAGGAACCAACCGTCCTCCCCGGGACTCAAACCCAGGAGGTGTTCCACGGAGTTCCACACCAATGACATGCCCTTGGGCATGACGGTGATGCTGGGTGATGAAGCAGGGTTTCTCAATTATGTTCTACAATGCTGCTGGGGACAGAATTTTTTTTTTTTTTTTCCTCAATTGCATTTAATAAAAACAGTAATGAAGGACTGGTTACATGCATTTATTCATCTGTACAATCAACAGCATGGGCTGCTGAAACCTGCATTCCACATAGTAACCAATTAATTATCAAATTTACAAATAAAATAAGCCACAATGCTGACATCTAGTGACTTTCACTTTTTTTTTTCCCCTTAAAACCAACTATTTACACCCACCCATTATTGTACAACCTGCGCCACATTATGTGAATAACCTGCCACACCCAGATATGAATAATCTGTTTGTAACACCCTTATATTATCTTTAATATGCATAACATGTTAATAGCTTGTACTTCTTCACTATCATAATCTGCATATATCTGTACTCTTAGCATATTGTTCATAACCTGTTAATAACCTGTTCATAACTTTTTTTTTTTCTTAGCCTGTACATTCTACTGCCATAACTGCCATACTGTACATTACATCCATCCATTATTCATGTATATATCTCCTCTGTACAGGGTAATTTATTGCTAAGCTCTTCTGGATGGATGCAAACTGCAATTCATAGCTCTGTAATTGTGACATGTGCAATGACAATAAAGTTGAATTCTATTATATTCTATTCTATATAGATCATCTATCAATATTTGACTTATAAAATAAGTCAGCTATTATTGCCCGGCAACACTTCTTGCTAACCACAGTTCCTGCGAAGGCGAAACCTTCCTTGATATGTGATCGATCGATGCAGACAAAGTCACGCAACCCAGATATGGAAACACGAAGCCGACGGTGGATTAAAGCGATGACAGTGGAGTGATGAATTGAATCCATTTCATAATTCATCTTCTAATTAGAGAGCTTCACGTCTATCCATCACATCTCCAGGAGAAGGATGGAAGAACTGAGGCTTATTGATGAGAAGGTAGTTCATTTTGATTGCTATTACGTGTTTGATTCGACGATTAAAACGGCTGGGACAGTGTGATGTAATATTGATAGTGGGCAGTGGAATTATTCCATTAATTGTAATGGTTTAGTCTTTGGAGACCATATATGGTCAAAATTAAACACCAGGAAGTCTTGAGTATGTAGGACATAAATAAGAAAGCAGTTGCTCCGACCCAGCACAGACTCTGAATCAATAAATGCTTTAATAGTAGGTGAACTAATCCACATTCAGTACAGTACAACAAATGACACAGCACGCTGAATCACACATAAAACCATATTCACAGGGTGACAAGTCATGAAATTGACTTTTACGAGACAGATTGCAGGCAGAGAGTCTGCGTCATCCGTCTCTGGGCTCGGTGTTAATCTTCGCAACGGCTGCAACGCTGACTTATGGTGTGTTCGCAGTGTGTTTAACATTTGAGTCACTTTTCATTTTACTCCGGCCGATTGAGGAGATTTTAATTTAAATTCAGGGCTAAAAAAAATGTCTCAAAAAGAGGAGACTTTGAAAGCAGGGGTAGAAAAAAAAAGAAGATACTTGGAGACCAAAGGCTTCCTCTTTGAGTATGAATTGGAAATATGTTCACAGAAAATCCATTACATAAAGAGAAAGAACGATCGGGGGGTTGGAGGGAGTATCTGACACCAGGTCCTGAAATTGATGAGCTTGACAAAAACAGCACAGGCTGCAAATGAAGCAGAAAAGTGACAAGGGAAAATCTCTCTTTGTGCTGAGAGACATCTTTTTGGCAAATTAAAAAAACTTTGGAAAATAAAAAAAAAAAAAAAAAAAAAAAAAATCCATTTCCAAATAGGAGGCGAGGCTGCGACCATTCCCATTATTTGCCACTTTCACGCTGTCGGAGGTTGAGTCGGTGACAATGCAGCTCTGAGCTCATGGTGAAATAGTGAATGGAGCTGCACTCTGTATGAATCATACGGTTTATTCTCTTCATAAAGCAGACAGTTGTGCTGACACACAAACACACCACGGTTTGTCCATAGTGCTCTACAATTGCAGCAACAATAAAGAACAGGTGACGTTTCCCAAGAAACCATCTATTTTTAACCTACTGTAACGTCTACGTCAACAGAGGAGGACGAGGACGCAACCTTTCTTCCACCTATAATGTTGTTTTGAATTCTCTGCCCGGAAAAATTCTCGTGTAATCAGACGAGGGTTCTATCACAAAGAAGAAAAACAGTCAATACCAACGGATGGCTTGGCTCAACATAGAAGGGCTAAAACCTCAGCCGTTCACCTACACCTAAAGGCTACCAATCAACCTTTTAAAAACCCAGATGTTCAGATCTTGGCCAGAGAAGGTGGTTTGAGAGAGGTGTTAAAGAAGCCATTTTTGTCAACCTGGAAAAACCATCCCTCAACAGAGGTGGTTGTTTGAGACATAACCTTTCACCCACCTACAAAGCCCTTTTGGGAACAATACCCAAAAGATTCCACTCTCATCAACCGGTTTCGCAAATTAACGAGCCGTGTGACCAAAACCACTCCAACAATGACGGTAACGACCCATCAATACCCACCCAACAACTGGTATCACACTTCACAGGTGTCCCCAGGTCCACCAACAGGAGGGACTTGAAACACTCCTCCCTCCCCACTCACAGGATAGAACTTCTGTTCCTCCCCACTAATAGTTAGAACTGAAGAAGCTGTTTGTATTAGAGGTGAAACGTCTTCCAAAAAACTGAATGTCCAGTTGCCTAACTAAACTCTTTAACCAATACCAACGGAGTTCGCCCACACCTCCATTCACACCTCCAACTCAACATACAGCTCATCTGGGACAGGGTGGGACACGTCATCCTGTAACCCCACCTCCCTCTTTTAGCTTTGTTTCCTTCAACCTACCCCCTTTCACAGGTCTGCAGCCTCTTTGGTGTTAAATACCAGGAACCCCCTGTAGGTTAGAACTGAAGAAGGACGGATGGAGAGGTGAAACTACAACTATGTCTCGTTGCTCTCAAAGTACCGTATCTTCACGACTATAAGGCGCACATAAAACTTAGATTTTCTTCAAAATGTGCGGCGCACCCTATAGTGCAGTGCGCCCTGTGTGTGTTGTTGTAGGCAGATGTAGTCGAGAACACCATGAGAACGTTAAAGGGGGAAGTGGGGGCGTGGGTTGTATATAAAACCCGCCCCCTATAAACAGGTGGGTCTTATGTGTGTATTGAATATAGCAATTGTGAAACAAAACTGAGACTGCGGCTTTTAATACGATGCGCCTTATGGTCATGAAAATAGGACTATAACTAATTTTGGACTTCACAAACTGCCAGGTCTAGATGGATTTTGACGTTCTCCTGCAGAAGGTGCAGGTGACACACAAGCTAAATAGACATCCCATTAGAAGCTCAAGGACTTTTTTTGGACGGGGAGTCTATTTCCTCTAATTTCCTGAGCTTCCCATTATGCCGCTCAGTGTCCATCACTTTGAAACCCAGGACATGAGAGTAATGGTACTGGGCAGTGTGCTGGTGTTCCCTCCATATACACCTTGTTCATGCCCATTACCCAACAGTTCCTGCATTGAGTTCCTTTGTGACAGCACTGATCTGAGCTCTACTTACAACGTCCTGGAACTTGCTGACAGTTGTTAAAATTATGGCCCCCGGCTGCGAGGAGAAGATATTCCTTCAAATTAATGTATGCATTGTTCACATGACAATGATGGATTACACCTCTGGACTGATGAGGTTGTCCGACAATGGAATATTCAATGGAGTTCTATACTGGAATGGATCATGATTCTCCGTTAAGTTTCAGGTGGTGCTTTTTCTTTTTTTGTTTTTTTTTTAGCAGTGGAAGTTGTTGTCACCAAAAGCTTTGAAACATTTTATTTCTTAAAATACTTAAAATTAAGTATTTTTGATTTTTCGTAGACATTTCAGACTACATGCATCATTGGACTTTCTCTTTGTTTTTTTGCTTTGTTTTACTACATAAATATGCCACGATGTTGCAAGTTGCTTGAAATTACTATATGGTGTATTTACAGAAATGGTACTGAAAATACTCAAGTTTACGCGGAATGATTTAAGGAAAATAAAAAAATAAAGAAAAATCTCAAATAATTCACTCCAATCTTTGACAGATAAGATCTGTGATCAGTTATTACAGTGTCGTCCAACCTAGTTTTGGCTTGTGAAAAAAAGTATATTCATTCATTAGTTCATTCATTTTAGTAAATTTCTAGTCAATTTTTATTGACATTTTCAGCCTTTATGTTTTATAAAAGTGTAAAATATGAACATGTGCCTAGGACCACTGATGGATTCAAACCAAACATGTGTCCAGTTCAGCTGTGAAGGTGAAAGTCCCTTCCTGAAGCATCAGTCATCACTTCCTGCCTATAGGCAAGTTTATGGGCTGATGGGTAACTGTGTCACATTTACATGGAGTGAATCCAAATCTGCAGCCATATTCAAACTGAGAGAAAAAGGGATTTTCTGGGGATTTGTCAAATGTTAAAATTTAGCATGATAACGCTTTTAATCACAGCCACTGAAAAGGAAAGAAAAAAAACATTGACGCCATCTGGAGTGTCAACGCAGCAGGGAGAGAAACTAAAACTGATTTGCCATTCCACAAGGATCTCTTTGTCAGTGCTTTTGGCCTGAAATATTTTTCAGGCCAAAAGCACAGAGAGAACCAGACTTTGAGAGGGACTGCAAAGTGAAATTAATCTGGAGGGTTGTAAAGAACTGGACTTCTTCTAGGAGCCTGAAAGACGTCTCATTCTTCTGTTGAGGAACGTCATCAGTTTCTGGTTGATCTAAAGTAAAACATCTTTCAAGCCCAGAGAATTCCAGCTGCTGACAACAGAACTCTTTGGACGACATGACCTGGATCAAGAAGACCTGGACGTCTTCACAGACAAACAAGGATGGAATTTGAATGTATTTTAAGGTGTGGGAAGAACATATGTTCACGATGCTCTTCAAAACCAAATCCAGCTCTTCCGAGAACTTCTCTTTATCTACTGCATTTTTTTTGTTTGTTTGTTTTTTTCTACTACCCAAGAGCATAAAAAACTGGGGAGTATAAAACTGTATTTATTTATAACTTCATCTTGTTTCAACTTTATTTTCATACATACATTTTGCACATCATTTATCCCGCCCAATCTATCTTTATCAAATAAAAATAGTCAGAAGCAACTTTGATCTATTTTGAATTTGTCTTATTGTTCCTTCAAAATAAATTGTCATTGTAAAAATGCTATGGTTTTGCTTAAATATAAATGCACTTGCATACAGTTACAATTTGACTTGTCTTGTTTTTTAAGAAAATCCGCCTGCTACACCTCAGAAAAAAGACCCACAAATCCACTGAAAGACAGACAAAAGCAGCAAAAGAAAAAAAAAAAAAGAGAGAAAAAGGTGCCGAGTTCCAACAGCGACCTTAAGAACAGGAGCATTCTGTTATCTCCAACACTTTTATGCTGCAGCGACAGGGAGTTCAATGTTCAGTGAAAGGAAGACTTGTAAGGTTCTGCCCGCAATTGTGTATCACTGTTAAAAAGCGAATCAACTCTCAGAGAAGAAAATGACCTCATTGATTGGCAGCTGAAAGGCTCTGAATGAAGGGTTTCACTGGACCGACGCTGCCTCAGATAACAATCCAGAGTTATAATCCAAGGTCATCTAGTGGTCAGGTAATCAGGTCCACACATGTGGGGCGTAGGGCAGGAGAAAGAGAGGCTGAAGTGACACCGCCATGGGCGGAGGAGAGCATTAAGACTCCACTCCTACAGCTACAGTGTTTTCTGCAATGAATAAATCATTCTCCAGAGTCAAAGGACGTTCAAATGTTCGCTCCACATGCAAATAATAACTTGTTATAGAAATAAAGTATATGCATATTTATATAATTCTGAGTAAGACATCACATATGTCCTTTTGAATTAATACCAAGGCAGCAAGATAATGTATATATGTATATATATATATATATATATATATTTTTTTTTTGGTCGGAGAGAAATAAATGAGTAGGAGAAAAAAAACACAAGTGTAGTTGAAATATTTAGTTTAAAAACAGGCTTCAGATTATGAGATTATTACTCAAAGTAATTTTCAAAAATATGTAAAAACATTTTCAGTAAGTGTGAGGACGTGTATTTACTGCAAATTAACTCATAGATGCTTTATATTTAAATACAGGATCCAAGGTTTTCTACGTGAAGAGTCAATAAGAAATAGCACAAAAACAACATATAATATAAATAAATCTTAATCGTCAATATCGGCCGACCAATATTATCAGCCATATATTAACATTTTGTGTAACATCTGTTCATATATGTTATCGGAAATCCAACAATGCAATGTCTGGGTTCAGCCAAATGATGTGTTGATTTCGGGATAAACTGCTGTATATTTAATTAAAATCACTAGATGGCAGCATAGCAGCTTATTTATTAAATAATCTCATATATACATATGTATTCATATACAGTGGTGCTTCAGCTTCCGATCGCCTCAGCCCTCCACCAACTCGACCCTTGACCCTTGACCTTATACTGTATATATAAGAGGGAGAGAGTGTGGCTCAAAACAATATAAAACATTTTTGGTTAATCATTTTGAGAGAAGTTGAATCACGGGTTGAAGTGGTGTGTGTTTAACAATGTTAAAAGTTTGCAAAAGCAGTGAAAACAGTGTTAACTAGTTACTGTGGTCCTAACTTTGTATTCGTTCTATAGATGAGCCTGCAGACAGAAACAGAAACACTTTGAAACCAAATGTTTTCCTAAGCCAGATGATGTTATCATTCCCACGCAGCTAATTCACTGTGTCTGATATGATTTGGAAAATCAACAGTATTCCCAGCTTGCCCCACAGATAAATTGCTGCTGGTGCTTTTCTGGGTCAGCTGATTTGGTTTAAGGAGAGAGTTGTGTTTTACATCAACAGTCACACCATCTGTACTCAGACAATGAGCTGAGGAGGAACTATTGCCGGGAAGGCAGGAGTGGAGACGAGTGGCAGCGTGCCCACAGAAACAGTGAACATTGATGAGCTGGTCTTAGCCCCAAAGCCATCGAATATGTACCATCACATCCAGGTTTGACCTTGTTCTTCCCCAAGAAGTGGGTAAGAACCCAATCAACATCCAACATGATACGCACTGTATTATATTAGAGATATCCAATAATATTAGCAAACTGTTAGTCTAGGGCTAATTATAGATAGATAACGACAATAAAAAAAAAAAAAAAAAAAATGCCCTTAATCCAAATTACTGCTGTACCTGTTCCCTATAAATCCCTACATCTCATTTCTATTATTTCATAAATGAAATTAATGTTTTTTTTTTATTCTGTTTTTGTGAAGTGCTCAAAGTTTTTGGAAGAATAATAAACGTGATTTATATTGTCCTGACCTGCCGTCTACAAACTTTTCCAGCCCGGCTCCATCTCAACGTGACAGTGCATTTCAACAAACAAGCATTTAACACGAGATGCTCTGATGAAGTAATTTTCTGCATCATTTGAGAGCAAATAAATCACAGGAGGGAAAAACTACAGTGGCCCGTGGCAGAGGCAGTCGAAGCCTCGGCTCTCTAACTGCTGTCAGTGTCATTTACTCTCTCCGGCTGTGTCACAGTTTTTGTCAGATGTCACTGGTGCACGTCTGAGGAGGTTAGGATATTTTTACCCCTGGTGGTGGAAAAAAAAAAAGAAACAAATCAAAACTTCTGAGGCATAAAAAGAAAACATATAATAGAATGTTAGTAGTAAAGGTTTATGTGATTGTCAAGGAGAGTTGGTTTAAGGTCAAACCAAAAGATAAAACTTTCTCCCCTACTCAAGAAAGTGTGATTTTTTTTTTTTTTTTGTAAAACTGTTGCCAAATTAATGGTTCTGGAAAAAAACAATGGAAATCAAGTCCCAGCGTTTTAACCCTCCTTATATTTTCCATTTCCCACAGATTGTGTGATTACCTGAATTTCGTCTCCTCATCTGACAGAAAGAATGAATTTATTGACAACATTGCTATGACATTGTCAATCGTATTAGTATTTACTGAATGATAAGATATATTTGTACAATATTCTTATTAGAGAAAAAAGAAAAAAATCAGCCAAAAATAAGATTTTAATGTTTTTTTTTTTATTATTATTATTTGATCCCAAGTCAGTGTGCATCCTTTCCTGTCGTTTTGCAAAAACATTCCAGATTTGTCTTATCCATGATTATTGTTTCTGTTGCTGATAGAATGTTGAGACAACAATAAAGGTGTAAGAAATGTTCTATTTCGTAGGTCCTGGGGTTTTTCATGATATTTTGTTCTGCCACCCTGCATTGTTTGTCAGTTGCTACAGAGTACTATGTTATGTTTTTTTTTTTTTTTTTCTCAGTTTCAGGAATTTCTTTTTCAGAAGAAGAATAAGAATATTCATCCTGCTCTGTGTTGGATTCCTGCTTCTGATCCATCCTCCACTTTCTCCTGAATCAGAGTCGTCTTGTAGAGTCTGTTCAACGCATTTGGGTCAGATCCGGTCACAGTCGGCCAGAAGACCAAAATGGAAGCATTCTGACATCCTGTGATGTGTAACTAACTCTGTCACTGTGATCTTAACTCAATTTGACACTTGGGTCATTTTGACCCCAAGACAATATTTGTAACTTTTTGTGCAGCTTTATGGAAATATGTATAAAGACAAAACAAATAACAAAAAATATACATAACTGGATATTTATTTTTTCTTTTTGTGATTTTGTCCAGAGGACAACAGGAGCTGGAAAGCCCAATAACAGGCTATTTTTAAAAATCAGTGTTGGCAAAATATTCAACAACAAAAAAATATAATAATTGTTGCAAGCATCATATGATGATGGTTCCTTAAGTAGTGTTTGTGCCCTTTGAAATTATGAGGAGTTATAGTGACGGGACCATTACCAGGTAAAATAAATCTTATTCTGGTAAATTCTTAATTTGTTCTCTCAGTGATGAGTTAAGATATTTCCATTTTGGACAAAGAAGATGTTGAAAGAATTGTTAAAGTAATGACTTGGGGTGTTGGAAGGTGCTTATCATTGGTCATATTTTCTAAAGCCACTGCAGAAAAGTTCTGCTCCGAGGTAAGAAAAAGCAGCCAACGACAAAAACCTTCCCAAACTGAAAAAAATCTAAATGCTAAGTGATGTTCCATGGCTCCATATCGTCAATAATTCAAATCAAACTTCCACCTGCGATGCACAAACTGTAGGTTGTAGCAATAATTTAGCAGCAGGCAGCCAATAGCTGCAGCTCAATGGATATTAGACAATGACAGGTCTGATTTTTCAATCAATAAAAATTGATCGATTCGACATATTGATTTTTTTTTGTGACCTTGGTCTAAACATTCAGCAGACTATATGAACAGTACATGAACCAGATGTACCCAACACGGAATGTTATGGTGCAGAAATGTATGTGTATATATATAGTCAGTAGACTGACTGATGATGGAGGCATTGATAGTCAATGCAGGGGGTTCAACTTTGGGGTCGCAACCCTATGTAAAGGCAGCTGGAATATCTATTAACTGGTAGAAGAAAAAAAAAAATCCTAATGAAACTAAATTTTACTCTTTTTTAATAGGAAATTAGTTTGTCTTATTTCGGAAAAAGAAAATCAGATATTCACATAGTTAAAACAATGGGAATTCCTATTGGAAACAAACACAAAATAATTCAAAATAAATGCAGTTTACAAAAAAAATCAGCTAAACCTTTGGTAATGACATGAGTTGAGTCAGATGAATCCAGGATTTGCTATTTGTTTGCAAGGAATTTATGATGTGTCCATGAGCCAATGAAGGTTGGGAACCACTGGTCTGATGTTAGGGTTAGAGTTTGCATTTGGAAAAAAACATCAATGTACGCAAAGTTCTTCTAAAAATTACCGTCAAGATCTTTTTTTTTAAATGCCATGTGAGGAGAAACACCCAGACATTATAAACAGACAGCAGGGCCTCACAGAGACCTTCCAGTTAATGGACAGTTTGATTGTACTCTCTGAGCTCCACTTCATGGTACCAGCAATCATCATTACGCTCTCCTTCATCCTAAAGTTCCCTCATCGTCAAAATTATCTCAATGGTGCCTTAAAACCAGGGTTTCATTTCTGAAAATGTGTCCGTCAATCAATCCAACCTGGCAACCAATCAGATTTAGCCTGGAGTCTTTTCCTCAGATTCCTTCTTCTTCTTCAACAATGATATATGTCATTCATGAAAAAAGACCTTGTATTCTACCAAAAACCAGGGACGACACTGCACCACATGATCATCTGCACTATAAGAGAACGCAGGAAGTGACGGTATGAACGCAGGAAACGCAAGTTGAGGAAAACGGAAAACACTTTCCCAACATTATCGTCACACTCCAGACTCCTGAAACCCCTCACCGTGCTCCTCATTCTTTCTGCAGCAGCAGGCAGAGCTCAACCCTCTCTGATTCTAACCTGCTGCTGGGAAGATAATGTGATTTTTTTTTCTTTTCCAGTGTGGGAGCCTCATCGGAACGACAGCGCGGCCTATTGAGCAAATCCATCTTGTTACTTAAATAGTAAAATGAATGCTTGAGATTCATGGGAGACAACAAAGAGCTCAGGTTTGCGGTGGGTTCAAATACTTGATGCACCAGTGAGAATTTTTTTTTTTGTTTTATCATTTATTCACAGTTTACAACAACTCCAGGATTAACAAAGTACAGATTACAATTTCTCTATTTATCTCCATCCTCTTTTCCGTTACCAGGTTGCAGGGGCAGCATCTCCATGACTGCCACCCAAATCACACTGCACCACACTGTGGGTGGTGACCTTGTGGACCCAAGTCCACTTCCTTGACAGTGAGGCCTTTATTTAGTTCTGTTCTTTGAAGTGACCTGTTAACTTAGGCTGATTAGGCTGCTTATCAAAGATTCTCTGGCAATTAAGGTTGTGGGTTTGAACACCAAGTGATTTTCTTAGTTAATCATGGTTAACACAATGAGGCCATGAATATGCAGAATATATATTCATGAGAGCTAAATGACTGGATGAATATTAATGGTAGCGTATTAAGATTGCAAACCATCTTTAACTGCTTCCTTGCTACCATTTAGCCCTTATGACGCTGCCCCCTTCAGGAAATATGTAGCGATGAGCACAAATAGTTGTGAAATTGAAAAAAAAGACTGCCTTAAAGTAGTCAGATAATTGTATTCCTCCTCTTTGTCGATGGGGGCTGTGTAATGTCATCGGGACATTGTCGGAATAATTTGATGCCTGAGAAGTAAACCTCACCCAGGGCGTCTTCACTCTCCCCTGGAAAAGCTTCACCTAAATGGGGCAGAGGGCCGGGCTGACAGATTTATGCTCCTGTTCAGTCCATTAAAGTCCTCTTTTATGTGTCCATTTGGCTTCGTCTCCACTCAATCTACGGACCAGAAACTGTCAGGACTGGCCAAAAGCTGCAGCTCCACCTTCACTGCTGAATCAGACTGAGGGAAGGGTTGGTTTGTTGTGCAACTCAGTGTACATCAGTACTTATGGGAGTGTATATCATAGGCTTACTACATTAGAGTACTGTAGTTCTTGGTACTGGAAAGTCACTAGTGTGTGTGTGTGTGTGTTAGAATTCATGGTTTATTCACATTCTAGAACATGAGCAATTAAAAAGGCCCATTAGGACGGCCATATATTCTGATTATCGCCGTACAAGTTAATTTCACACATGGCAGCAGAGGGAGACCTTTTTGCGCCTGATTGGCCAAAAACACTTGTAATTTAACAAAGTTGACTTTTTTTATACTTAACTACTTTTCCACAAATGTGCTGCAGCTTAAGAACCTTTTTTAAAACTTTGACTCCTAAAACACAAGTCCTAACATAAGAGAAACGAGAGGTGATCCAAGCGAATCAAGAAAAAAGTTAAAAACAAGGAATAAGAAGAAAACATTCAAACTCAAAATTAACGTCAAACTTTCTATTTCTGTTTCCTTTGGAACCGGTTTTGATACAGAAACTAGCATAGCGGTCGGAGCCAGTAAACACACCGCAGGAAACCACGCTGCACCGTACCAGCCCCTTGGGATGATTCCTTTCCAAATGCCCAGCCATGATTGGATCATGCCCAAAGCACCACATTATAAGCTTTTGACGATTTTTGTATTAAAAAAAATAAATAAATAAGTAAAAATAAAATATAAAAAAAAATACCAATATCATACTGTCCATTTAGAAGAGAACCTTGACAGAGATGTTATGCAGATATAGAGATGGACCTGATATGATGGAGCCACTGCCCTTATTAGTGGTCACATGAATGGTCAGTTTCATTCTAAATAACTAATTAATTAATTAATTAATAAACACCATACAGTGTTCTTTGAGTCACTGAATGGAGGAGTTTGTTTGTATATTAGAGAACTGTGGGTCTAATTGAGCTTTTAAAATTCCCAAACAAAGAGAGTCTAAACTGTGGTCATAAACCTAGTCCTTTAGAGACAAATCTAAAGGCCAAACAAATTAGTTTTTTGTGTTTTCACTAAGAAAATTTGATTTATTTCACTGAAGTAGAGATGGTGCCTGACTGAGAGCTGGAACAAAGGCAGCGGTCAGTGTCAAATGGTCAGTGTGGAAAGTCTGTGACATCAATAATGTGAGTGAAAGGATTTAGAAAGAACCTTGATAAATATGTGGGCCGGTCAGGAGGCTGTGTTTGGGTCTTGATCCTCACTTGTTTGTGTGCAGTCACTGATGAACTGACCAGTGAGTCACCAGCATCAATCATCTCACAGGCAACATGGACAGATACACAATCAGATAAAAAGTATTTTTAAATTATATTTATCTCTCTATATATGTATATTTAATTTGTCTGACTTGGTTGGGACATTTTTGCCCATTAATCTTTGTTTCAAACATCCTGTCAAATTTTGAAACAGACAAAAGGCTCTTTTTTTTTTTCTCTCTCTCTCTCTTATTGTTGTGTAACAAATAGATTTCCAGGCTGACATTCACTTTCTGCTGTGATCCTACATCAGGCTGCTGCCACGTGCTAAATAGTCATGATGCATTCACTGCCAGGTGTGTAATCAGTGTGTTCTTTCAAAAAAACGCACAGACTTCCAACACCGTCATTTACATCGGCATTTAAATAACAATAAAGCACATGCATATTTACGGCAGAGAGAGAGGTGCAACAGAGGCGAGCGTTAATGTGGATTAAAAAAAAAAAAAAAACACATAAACTAATTGCGCGGTTGATGGGTAAAGCACTGCAGCTGGAAAACAAAAGACAGAGACAGGGAGGCAGGGCTCAAACCGCCGTCAACCAGATGAATATGAATTTTCCTCTGTTTCACTACGGTGGCGCTGTCACAAGGCACTTCCATGAGAGAGACATGATAGACGTTGCGTAATTGCTTTGTGCTGGAGCAGTTGGTGGTAGAATGTGGAACAGTGTAATCATGATGCAACATCAACGGGATGATGAAAAAG
>JAFBJS010011851.1:21808-50490 GCA_016785265.1 Paraplagusia blochii | reverse complement strand
ACAGAATGCTGTGAGTAGGAGACAATCTAGTTGTCCTACTTCTGTAAGTTGTTTGTAAATGCAGCCCAATAGTCTCATGGGAAACCTCCGGGGGCGTAATGTTAGACCGCAGATTTATCCTCTATATAACGCTATAATGGTTCGCTAAAGCATTAACTGGGCCTGAAGAGAAATAACCAAAGAAATGTTAATGTTTCACAGAACTTGTATTGTTATTTTGAGCACATTTAAAGCATAGGACGATTCAGCATCGTGTAGATTAAGGCATCATCACCAAAAGACTGGGTTGTGAACCTCAGGTGGGTCGCAACAGATTTGTTTCCTCGGAGTTCACAGACAGTTTTGCAGGTTTATTCACTGTTTTGTTGTTGTTTAAAGTTGAATAAAACTAATTGTTCAGATATCTCTGGGTCAACTGTAAAATATCCTCATTAATTAATGTTCCTGGATTAAAGAATCGAAAGATGAAGGACAGTGGCGGGCCGTGCATTTCATCCGTAGGCCTTCAGTGACGTCATAGTTTTGTGACATCAAAATAATAACATCACGAACTTGTTGCATACTATATAGGGCCAGCTAGATGGCCCTGCCGTCCATTCACTTACAGCATAGCCTTCACTTTTGTTTCTGAAGGCCATGGATTTCATCGACAACACTGGCTAGCTGAAATATGATTGGATTAAAAGTCTCTTTAAAAACTTTAAAAACACTTGTTATATTAATAAAATGATAATAATTATAATAATAATAAACACTTTATTTAAAAAATATTTATTTAAAAATGTGTTTCTGAAAATGTTTAGGCCAGCGGAGAAGGCTTTGCTGGCCCTGACGGCCCACCACTGACGAAGGACACGGCCTTTTTATAACTGGCAAATATCTCAGTCGAGTCACTGAACAGACAAACTTCTGAAACATTTCTTTTTTTTTTTTTCATGCCATTTTAGAGTGTTTTTTCACACATGCACTTCTAGTCTGTAAAAAGACATGTTGACCTGACAAATGTTGATTTTGCTCTTATCGCGCATGAGGAGAATAAAGAACCAGAAAGGAACCAAGGTCAATGACTCCTTGACAACCGTTCCATCTGTGAGGTATTTCGCTTCATCATCTCGTCACCGGCTCACCGGTCAGTGTGCACTGCAGCCGTCTCTTTGACTCCATTTCCATAGTAACTGCTGATTAATTTCTTTGTAAGAGGCCAATGAGTCTCGGTCAGTTGCGTCGTAACAGTAATGCTGGGTTAAAAACTCTAATGTACGTGTGCTCCGGAGGGATCTTTGGGTTCCGGAGAGACTTTCATTTACATGTCAGTTCCCGTACTCGCACCCACTCGTTCATCTCTCGCGCTCAGCTTTTTTTTCTCACTTTCATCTGAAGTATGTAGAACAAAAAAGGGAAAAGACATATCGCCCAACGGAGGAGGTCCACCTACAAAATCTATAAAGTCCTCCATCAAAATCAGCTCCCACACTTTATGAGGACATTAATCTGCTGCTGCAGTGCGCTGCTCTTCAAAGCACCTTGACAGTGTGATTGCCCTTTTCTTTCCTCGTGGCTGCTGTTTCTTGTGTGCTTTGTTATACAAAATCTCAAAAGTTTATCAAACGGAGGGAAGGCTGTAGGAAGAGAGACAGCGTTTTCGGGGAGATATAAGGGATGGAGACGAGGAGAGGACAGAGATAGATGGAGAGGAAGAGAGGAGGGAGGAAAGAGCAGCGTTTCTGAGTAACAGACCTGCCAAAATAAATTCTCCATGGGAAAAACAAAACATCCTGTGAAATAAAACTGCAGCATCCCCTTCCAAAAATGCTGCAACCTTCATCTATTACTCTCCAGTGTCAGATAAACGTCTGTGAGAGATGGAGAAGTTGTCCTTGCAGTTGTGGGCTGTCTGTGCCTAAACATCACGGCTTTTTTTGCTGCAACACCAACCAACCAACCAACCACAGACTCACTCACTCACTGTTTGTGGTGAGTTTTTTTTTTCTCTAAATAACAAAATGTTCCATCATAGTAGATAGAGAATAAACAGGAATGAAAATAATCAGAGTTCCATGACAAATATTACTGAAGTTTCAATTTCCTTCAAATATTTGACTTTGCTGTTGCTCGGATTGTAATGTTCCTGCGAAATGTAACACAAACCTCAGCTGAAGCTGAAGTGGAAAATATCCAACTAGACACTGCAGGGTGTTGTGGACATAAACTTAAAGAGGACAAAAAAAAAAAAAAAGAAGCAAATAGTGAGTTTGCTTTACAAGCAGTAGAAAAATACTGGCCTGAAAGTTTAAACTGATCCAAATACCAAGAGGTTTCTGGAACAAAAAAATTGGCAAAAAAAGTGAGTACGTTTTACTAGTAATATAATATATTATTATAATATTATATAATACAAGTAATATACAGTACATACATAAATATTTTTTGTTGTTTTATTCTTCTGTTCTATTGTTCGCAGCCATAGCCATAAATACGATGGAACTAATAATGATGATAATAATAATAATAATAATAATAATAATAATAATAATAATAATAATAATAATAATTGACTTATAATTTGTTCAGTGATTCAGTTTAAGAATTTAGTTTTTTTCTGGTGCATAATTATAATTATTATTATAATAATTATAGGAATAAAAATAAATACATGTGGCAGTGGTGGCCAACTGGCTAAGGAAGTGGACTTGGGTCTGCAAGGCTTCTGGTTCTAATCCACCAGCTGCCAGGTTTACACTGAGGTGCTCTGACCACAGCACCGTCCCGACCCACATAACTTCCAATGAACTCACCACCCACAGGGAGGCTCATGGTTTAGAGCAGTGTGATTTGGGTGGCAGTTGTGGAGACTACTGCCCCATGAGGCCAAGTAAGGGATAAGAGGATTCAGAAGAAAAAAAATAATGTGTGTTTATGACAAGAAGACCAGTGCGAACTGATTATTGAATTAAAGCAACTCACGACTTGACAGCAGTTTCATCCAGTTTCTACTGACATTCACAGGTGTATGTGTCGTGGGTCTGCAGGGGGAGAGTCTTTCGCTTTGACCGTGTGTCAGTATAAGTGTCTTTATGTGTGAATGGAGAATGAGTGATGTGTGTCAGAGCAGCGTGCACACAGAGGAGACAGAGTTAAAGGCCCATCAGTCCTCTTTGGTTCTTCCGTGTTTCCATCGTTCATGATGAATGCAGCTCACGGAAGTTCCTCGTCCCCTATTACAACCTGATCCGTCTCTGACTGAGCTCCTGCCCCGGCATGGACTGCCACGGAGATTATTTACGACACACAAAGGAAGTGTCTCCGTTCACTTCCCCGTGGTGTCGCAGAGCCTTGACGGGAACACGGACGTCACTCCTCGGTTTACTTAATTAATTAAAGGACTAAATAAGAGTTTGAAGCAACAACGTTGGTGGAAAACTAATTCTGTTGTCTCTGGCCTTGGGTGGAGTTTTCAGAATAATGGAGCAAACGGGGAAACCTTAGGTAAATGGAATGGTAAATTAGGGTAGTTCTCTTGGCTGTTCGGGCTGTTCAGAGCCCATGTGTCAAACCCAGGTCCAGGGGCCAAATCTGGTCCACAATGTAACCCAGTTGGATTTATTCTCACAGATCAAAAATGGAAATGTGACACGGTGTGGCACTCTTACTGGTAAAACACCAGACTTCCTTTTAATATGACAAAAACTAAACTCATGTTCGCTGCCAGATCCTCCTTTTTTTTTGTCATTTTATGTAATATTTAGAAAAATCCTCTTCTCCCAGACTTGATTAGGCAGTAAGACAGAACCACGTTCTGAGTGCCCTGTCAGCACAGATGCTGTCTCTTATACACATCTCATGTGTTCTGGGGATAAAGTCTTTGTTTAAGAAAGTAAAAATTTGCCTGAAAAGACAGAATTTGTTTCATCCTTCACTTTGACTCTGTCCATGCTTCTGTAGTAAAGGAATTAAATGTGTTTGACAGCTGGCTCCCTCCAGTGGACTCACCACCTGCAGGAAGGATCATGAGTGTGAGTTGGGTTGGATGATGGTTGTTGGTTTAGTGTATTGTTAAAACGGAATGTATCTCAGGGGTTGATGGGTACACAACTCACACTGTACAATCTGTCTCTTATACACATCTAGATGTGTATAAGAGACAGCCACTGAGGTGCTCTGATCATCAGCACTGTACCAACCAACTTCCAACTTCCAATGGACTTACCATCCAAAGGGTTAGGGTCACACCATGTGTGATTTGGGTGGCAGTTGTGGAGACTGCTGCCCCTGAGACCTGGCAAAGGATAGGAAGATGAAGATGAAGGAATAAAAATACTTGCGAAACTGTAATGTTGTTCCTCCGATAAAATGTTATAGGAAATTATATATGTTATTGTTTGTATATGTAAATATACTGTATATATTTATATATACAGTATATATGTATATACGCATATATGTGTATATATGCGTATATACATATACATATATGTATATATATATCAATATATACATATACATATATATGTATTATACGCACCAGTTGGGACTCACTGTTATAGTCAGAGAAAAGAAAATCTTTCACTAATAGCACATTTGTTTGGTTGAATATATTAATAACAACAAAAATAATGCAGAGCTGTTATATTTCAGAGCTGACATCTCGCCTTTTTTCACGGTTTTCTTGATATTGACCAAAATCACTTCCGTTCTCACATCATAAACTATGGCATTGTGCTGCCAAAACAGCGTTTTTAGGCAATCAATGTTTTCCCATTCATTGTATCCTTTAGGTGATAAACATTTAGTGGGACCTGGCATTAAAATGATCAAGAAATAGAAGAAAACAAGGGTCGTCTACAAATGTTTTCCATTTCTTATTTTTTTGTTTTTGGTCTTAAAAAAAAAACTTTCATTAGGAATGAAACTGGAAGGACTACAGAAAAAAGAGCCATAAAGAGCCAATAATTACGTGTCTTTTATTTCAGGTTGAATTCATCACGTGTTTATAATATTAATCTTTGGTTTTACCAGATTTAATGTTTACACAAAACTAAAGTTTGTGTCCATTCCACATCTGGAGAGAACTGGGAAAACATAAACAATTGATGTCAAAGTTTCAATGTATATCAGGTTTGATCTGGGATTTGGTCAGGCCTTTTTTAGTTTTACGCCCACCCGGATTGGTGTTTGACACCCTGTCTTTAGAGCTTTGGAAAGAGTTTGACGATATGTGCTGTTGATTGAAGAGAAGGTAAATAAAATGCCTGGAGAATAATCTCCACTAAGGAGGCTTCCCTCCAGTCGTTTGGTTTAACAGTCTGTGCTTTTTTTTTTTAAAGCTTCATGCCGTAATCACAGATGAGAGATGTGCACATCAAACAAGACGAGCGACTTTGGTCTACACAGCTGCCTTATAAAAAGCAAATAAGCCGTAAATAAAAGAGAATTTTATAGAGGAGCGTCTGTCGGGCATGTGGGGATGAAGTAAAGAAAGAGGAAGAGTGAGGGAGGAAAGGAAAGAAAGAAAAGAGAAGAGAAGAAATAATCAAAGGTGACATCAGGGACTACAGTGCATGACATTAGCTATTATGAACACACCGTGGTGCTATTTAAATGTGGTCGGAACAGGTTGGCAGCGGGTGTGGCTGCTGTCAAAGCTCGTAATGAGATCTTTTGATGTGGCTGATAAGATGGAACTGAATTAAGGACAGAGCCCTCCGGGGAGAGAGACGACACCCGTCCACTGCTGCAGCAACCATGGTTAAAGAGAAGAGATGAGGAAAAACTGTGGGTTTGGACAGGAAACTGGCAGACAGGACAGACGGGCTTGATCTGCACGTAGTTCCTCATGTGTTCTGGGGATAAAGTCTTTGTTTAAGAAAGTAAAAATTTGCCTGAAAAGTGAGAATTTGTTTCATCCTTCACTTTGACTCTGTCCATGCTTCTGTAGTAAAGGAATTAAATGGGTTTGACAGCTGGCTCCCTCCAGTGGACTCACCACCTGCAGGAAGGATCATGAGTGTGAGTTGGGTTGGATGATGGTTGTTGGTTTAGTGTATTGTTAAAACGGAATGTATCTCAGGGGTTGATGGGTACACAACTCACACTGTACAATCGGTTACGATTTGACTGAACACACTGTACAATCATAGACAACACACATGTGACTCCTGTTGTCAAAACTCCTCTGAACAAAAAACCGTCAAAGTATTGTAATATAATATAATGGAATGTAAACAGAGACGAGGAGGAGGATATTTATTATTTTTGGAAGAAAACTTTTTTGAAAGTTGTTACTAATGTAAAAATAAACAAGAATACCGTAGTGATCAACTGTGGAGGAAAAGGAGACGAAGGTGGTGGTGGGAAATGCAAAAACTCATTTCCCTAACAATTTGTGTCATTCGGTGAGACACAAAAAAGGAAATGCGACAATAACGTGACGTGCATGGACCAGGAAATGTCTCGACAGACATGATTCTGTCCGGTCTGTCAGTTCGGCCATACTGCTCCCTGTTGTTTACCTGTTTACTACTTTGTATCTATGTTTGCAAATCAGCAGGATTTCAAACATGTTTCACACGATAGATCCTGAAATAGTCGGGAGGCGATCATGAGGTGACAATCGTTTGGCGTAACCTTGTATGCACTGCACAACAAAATAGTACAGTATACACTGGACCTAAAGTCTGGCGTTAGCTCCTAGATTGTCTTATGTTAAAGGCTCACAAGGTTAGCATGTTCCCGTTAAGACACATTTGGACGTGTGAGAACAACTAGTTTATAACATCACTTAATAACAAAAAATAAACTAACTTTAGTGACCAAGTATATCACCCATTTACCAATCCTGTCTTTCATTCATCTTTGCAGTCTCCGCGAAAGTCGCCCAAATCACACTTCACTGTACCCGCCCCTAATTGGTGAGCTCAATAAGAGGAGCCAACCACCCATTGGATCTTGCCCAGGAGATGGAGTTCTACACCAATGACGGAGACACTGACTTTAGACCACTTTTAATTTATGATTTTGTAAAATAAATGTGATAGAATAGAAAAAAATATATATATTAAAACTGAAAACAAAAGCACAAACAAGTTACTGTGATCATGAAGAAAATGATGAGCAGTTCCATCTATGGTGTGAAACACGTCCCACCTAGTACTAGACACTGTGTCTTTTTGTGTGTGTGTGTGTATTTATTATGCAAACTACACATGTACGATGGTACCAGACCGACCTGACTGTTACAAACGCACCAGGTGTCTCTGCGAGGTCAGACACTGCTGCTTCGCCATTAACACAAACCCCCACCTGCTGCCTCAGCGCGGCCTTGACCAACTTTTATTTTGGAACCGAATCAGTCGCCCACCGATAACGGCCACCAGCGTGTGTGTGTGTGTGTGAAAAGACAGAAAGAAAAATTCACATGTTTGTACATTCACATGCAAAAACCAACACTACTCCAAAGACATCAAACATTCCCCTGTTTGATGTTTCTTTTTTTCTGACAGGAGACAAAGTGCAGAGACAGAAAGGAATAATTTGACAGAAAGCAGGAATGTGGCAGAGTGTACTTTAAGGCCTTGTACTTCTGACACCTGCGAGTGAAGCTGTGCTATTGAAGCTTACTTTGAAGGCGAGGACGAAACAATAATCAAGGCCTGCATCTCAAAACAGAACAAAAAATTCTCAGCACATGATGTTCTCTCTCGCTGCAAAACAAATTGTTCCTTATAACCGGCGTTACCTTGCGTGATCTCACACAGCAAGATGCATGGAATGCTTTCATCTTTGAAAGGTTTATTTTTCTCCACTGTTTTATACTGTTGTCTTTCAGATGATGTTAAAGCTGCGGTATCTGGAGCTGATCAAGGCTCCCTTTGTCTCTATCTCCGCATCGGACCAGGTGCCGGGGTTATCCCGGAGCTGCCCAGCATAAGTAGCCTGTAATCTCCTGGTCGGCTGCAGATGAAGCCGCAATATCATAACCAGTTATCAGCAGCCTCCGCATAATCAGAGAAGATCTGCTCCTATTGTTCCGCACAAACAGAATGCCGGAATGCACATTTCCAATGATAATAATCAACCGAGTCGCAGCTTTGAAGAGAAAGGGGAAGAAGTTCTCGGAAAGACTGTGAACAACACGTGTGTGGGGGGGAAAAAACACAAAAGGACGTGAAGAGAAAGTCAAACCCCTACGTGTGTGGTGTAGAAAACACTCAGATATTTACAGTCAACGTCTGGGACACGGAGCTGCGTTTCACCTGGAGACCCATAAGCTCGCAGGATCATCAAAGCAACAACTGCCACAACCTGGCGTGTGTGGGCCCGTGTGTTCCACCTCATTTCCCCCGAGTCTTCATGTCTGTTGGCAGTCAGATGACTCGGGGCAAACACTCACATTTACACTCCAGAGGTTACGTGCCTTCCTTTATTTAACATCCGGAGCGCTCCGTATGGTAATGAGACTCACACTGGTAGAGCTTCGATCATTACAGCACATGACAGTTGTTGATGTTTGCGTTAATATAACGAAGGAAAGCAAACTCTTTGTCATTGTGGTCCACGCCACAACACACCCTGCATTTAACCAATCACCAAAGTGAACAGCGGTCAGATTGAACACCCGGGGGAGGCAGTGCAGTGGAGATGGTGCCATGCTCAGAGGACCTCAGTGGTAACCTGGCAGCTGGTGGATGCGAACCTGAAACCATCTGGACCAGAATGGTTCCTTAACCACAAGGCCATCACTGTATTATTCAAGTGAACAAGTAAAAGGTCTGAAATTGGGTAGAAATGTCTTGGATCATAATTATAGTTATTAAGTGATAAAAATGATAAGAAGGTTGGCAGTGGTGGTCTAGTGGTTAAGGAGGTGGACTTGGGTCCGCAGGGCTTCAGGTTTGAATCCACTAGCCAGGTTGCCACTGAGGTGCCCTGAGCTTAGCGCTGCCCCAACCCTTGTGGGCTCGCCACCTACAGGAAGGGTCACAATATGGTGCAATGTGATTTGGGCGGTGCCACCTGCACCTGCGACCCGGCAACGGACAAACAGAAGAAGATGAATGAAATGAATGGCTAGACACAAGAAAGAGTATAGATAGTATGTATACTTTGTACTATAGTATTTCTGATCTGGACCCTGGACTTCGCCTTATGGAGCATATGAACTTGATTGGACTATGGATGGACATTATAGTGCCCTTCTTTTATTTGCAGAAATGTTGTTTTTTACTTGCTAATGTTTAGTTCGCCCGCCTGTCCGTCCTGGGTGAGGGTCCCCTCCACTGTGGATCACCCTGAGGTTTCTTCCTTTTTTCCCTTTCTGGGTTTTTGGGAGTTGTTCCTCAGCCAGTGTGAGGGTCTATAAGGGCAGGGGGGTTATTCTCTATATATTCTTTTTTAATTCTTGTTTTTATGCAGGTTTGTTTGTAAAATGCCTTGAGATAACAGTTGTTATGATCTGGCACTATAAAAGTTACAAATAAACAGAAAAAAAGTTACAAATAAACAAATAAAAGTTGAAGTTGAAGTTAGTATTTGTAGAATGTCCAGTATGTAGTATGTATTGTATGTAGTATAGTACATACTATAGAGTAGTTGGTGGATTAGAATCCAGAGTCAACTCTGTTTCCTTAATCACTATTACATTAAAATCTTAATACAGTTCTATAAAATCTTTATAATAAAAGAAAAACATAAACTCCTGCCTTCGATACAAGAGACTAGAAATAAGGGAGCACAGACAACCCATCAGACAAATAAAGGGTGTACAAAAAATTCTATTAACATGAAATATAAAGTAGAATGTCCTTTATATTTGGCACTTTATGTAACTACTCTTGCAGTGCCATACATGATATTTTCATTAGTTCTTCACGCATCTCTACACTCTCGTCCAGATTTGACATTTTTAAGAAAACAACTTAACATTTATCAAAAACCAGCAGAATTCCTTCAACCATCCCCTTCTAATGTTTGTGCTCTGCTAAAGGCCTGAAGACGTTTGACTGCAAAGACTTTCCTCATAACCCACTGTGTGTTTGTACATAAACTGCAAAGCTTAAGCCCAAGCAGGTGATTAACAGAGCTCATCATTAAGACAGAAAATAAGGGTGAAAACTGGTTCACGAGCAAATGTTTGTTCCGTGGAAATACTGAAACGCTTAAAGAGCAAGAAATTAAAGCGTGTACACAATCAGCTGCAAAACCAAACATTTTTTTTAGGGCATCTACAAATACCTAACAGCTGCCAGTGAGGTAGAGCCATGAGGTTACCTAAAAAGATCATGCTGTGAGTTTTCCATGTTGAATATTTATTATTTTGATAAATCATTAAGTCGATGTTTCAGGACTTAGGTATATCTCTGAGGATTGTCATTCATCCAAGTTTCTGAAAGTTAGTTTTGGAGTCTCTAGCAGCACTAGAACAATAGTTCTTTTTTGCCTCTTCATAAAGTAGTTAAGGAACAAAACGTCCTTCATGTTTCAAGACGTTCAGTTGTTCACAACTAAACTGTACAGATAGTAAAAGGATATGAACAGGGCTGAAGGTACAGTACCTCAAACTTCTTTAGTCTGTACCTTCTCAAGGCAATAATTGTGTTAAGGATGTTGATGTACAGAGAGGGTCAGAAGGAGCTGCATTGTGTTTTTGTAGATTTAGAAAATGACAGGGCACCAAGGGAGGAAGTGTGGTTGTGCATGAGGAAGTCAGGAGTGGCAGAAAAGTGTGTAAGATTGGTGCAGGGCATGCGTAAGGACAGTGGTGAGGTGTGCTTTTGGAAGGACAGAAGGTGGAGGTGGGACTTCATCAGAGATCACACCTGAGCCCCTTCATGTTTGCTTTAGTGATGGACAGATTGACAAATGAGGTCAGATAGGAGTCTCCATGGACCATGATGTTTGAAGATCTGCAGTGAGCGTAGGAAACAACTACAGTAGGCAATAACCTAAAGAGGTGGAGGTTTGGACTAAAGAGAAGAGGAATGAGGGTCATTCATAGCAAGACAGAGGACATGTGTGTGAATGAAAAGGAGGACAGTGGAATGGTGAGGAGCAGAGGTGGAGAAGGTGGAGGGGGTGGAGGAGTTTAGATACTGAGGATCAACTGTTCCTGTCTCTTATACACATCTATGGCTGGTCTCACCACCGTCCTGTAAACCTCTTCCTTCACCTTAGCTGACTCTCTTCTATCACTAACATTCAGCACAAATGTTTCAGATGTGTATAAGAGACAGGAATAGAGGACAGACAGGATGGAACAACTGGAGAAAAGAGTCAGGAGTGATCTGTGAAAGAAGAGAGTCAGCTAAGGTGAAGGGACAGGTTTACAGGACAGTGGTGAGACCAGCCATGATGGATGGATTAGAGACACTAGGAATAGGTAGAAGAGCTGGAGGTGGAGGAGTTAAAGATGCTGAGGTTAGGAGAGACAAGAATGGACAGGATCAGGAATGAGAAAAGCCAAATTGAGACAGTTTGGACATGTTCAGAGGAGGGACAGTGGATACACTGGAAAGAGAATGATCCTAGAGATGGAGCTACCAGGTAGGAGACAAAGAGGAGATTGATGGATGCAGTGAGGGAGGACATGGAGGTAGTTGGAGTTAGAGTTGATGAAGCAGAGGACAGGGGGAGATGGAAATTGTTGACTTGCTGTGACAACTCCTGAAAAAGGGACAAGTCAAAAGGAAAAGAAGAAGAATGGTTAAAATGTTTCAATCTTAATATGATTCTTATTTCTCAAAATAACCAGGGCCAAGGTGTTGATTTCCACATCTTTAATTTAATCATTTAGTGAAACACATTATATTCTTGGTGAAATTCTTGATGAAACATGCACCTAGTGCTGGTGGTGTTCAGTTGAGACTGAAAACAGCAGATGCCTCTCTGCTGCTCTCAGGCTGTTAACCTTTGTCACTTGATTTACTATGTGGAGGTAAAAACAAGCACTTTCAATTGCACTGATCACCAGGGGGCAGAGCAGGCCTCTCTCTGTGCGCTGGGGTCCTAACCTAGGCATTTTACAGGGTCATACTTGGAAGGGCATGAAAGAAAAAAATCAAACACTTAATCAAAATGAATGTTTGGGGGTCTTGCATTAAGAACAAAGGGCTCTGTAAATCATTACTAATCAGACACAAGAAAGAAAATTAAATCGGCAAAGGAATCAATGGTCCTGGATCGATCAGGGGAAAGGACAACTGATCTGGCTCCGGAGAGCTGTGGAATTCCAAAGGCCATACAGAAGGCCAGGAATTGGTTTCCACTTTAGAGCCACAGCTGTCAGAGCTCATTCCCATCAAGAGAGACGGACGTTTTTGAGAGGTAGCTCAGCTGGACTTAACTAAAACAAAGCCTTAGTGGACTGAGAATGTTGAAACCACTGTGATGGAGGGACGCTTCATCTCCGTCTGTCTTAGTCTTCATCTCTGCTGCCTTTTTTTTTTTTTTTTCTAAATATGGATGGATCTACCGTCCGCAGATGTGCAGCAGATAGCTTCAGGTTCACCGACAGCTCATTTCCACATCATTTAAAGGTCACAGACAACCGCTTTGCCAGCACCGACTGCCATCATTTATCACAATGAATGCTCTAATAAAAGTAGAAAAAAAGACTCACAATTTAGACATAGAGCATGGATCTAAGCATGAGACGCATGTAAAAAGTATGGATAGAAAATAAATCCTAATATATTTCTTAATGTAAGCTTTTCTTTAATTGAAATTATGGTACACACATTTTCTCTGCAGTTAAAGGTGACAAAAACAATGACAAAAATAGGGATTCAATCTTTAATCTTAATCTTAAAGGTCCAGGTTCTAATCCACCAGCTGCCAGGTTGGTGGCCACTGAGCTGCTCTGACCGTAGCACCATCTCAAAACACATAACTTCCAGTGGACACATCACCCACAGGAAGGATGACAGTGTGGAGCAGTGTGATTTGGGTGGCAGTCACGGAGACTGCGCCCCCTTAAGACCCGTCAATGGATAAGAGGATGAAGATGAATGAATAAAAATTAAAGGGTAAAATATTTAAACCTGCTAGCACGGCACATTAGCCTTTTAGCTAAATATATAAATTATTAACAAAAAATATAAAGACTCGATTGTATTAAGCATTTTGGTTAGCACATTTTAGCACGCCATATGTTTAAACAATGTAAATATCAATAAATGTGTAGAAACATTAGCATTTCAGCAGTAAGTTCATATTTTCACAACAGAATATTGTTTGTTCCTTAATGACATAATTATAGCAAACAACACGACAGTAGCATCATAGCTTAAAACATGAGTCATGTTCACTTACAATATCCATCCATTCATTCATTCATTCATTCATTCATTCATTCATCCTCTTCTGTTGGTCTGATACCAGGTCACAGGGGTCACTGGTGGTTCTATGATCAGAGCACCTCAGTGGCACCTTAGTGGATTAGAACCTGGACCTTACTGACCCTTTCATAACCACTAGGCCACTGCTGCCGACAAAATAGACCAGGGTGTCAAACTCAATTTCACAGTGGGCCAAAATTATAAAGTGATGTCACGAGTCAGACTGAATTTATGGAAGAAATTAACTGTAATCATTTCCACCAAAAAATTGACCCAGCCCGGCCCCCTAGTGGCTGGAGTAGTTGCTCGTCTTCAACTGCCTCCCCTGATTAAATGTTAATTTTTGTGAACATTGAATCTGAAGCTGCTTAATATTATCAACACATGGAAGTTAAATCAGAAATGTAACACACATCAGTGATATTTGCCTTTATTTGTAGCCTTTTGAGATTCAATTAATGTTAAATGTTTTTTACAGTCCTAAAACAAAAACAAAAAAATTGCCTGTGTTATATAAGGCCTTCATAATAGTAGGTCAACTCTAGAACATATTTGATTTGATCTTGAGGACCAAATATAATTACACTGCGGGCCACATTTGGCCCCCGGGGCTGAGTTTGACATCCGTGAAATAGACGTTATTAGTAAAAACATTTTTAAATTTGAACAAAATATTTTGAGTGAATAAAAAAAAAACCTGCTACTGCCAACATCTTCAGTGTCTACCTGAGGTACATGGTTTTGACTTCCACTAATGTTTCACCTTGTTAGAAACCTACAATCATTGCTGTGAGCCTGAGGCAAAAACCTAATCTCAAAGTGAGGGGAAATCTTCTATCATATCAAGCGAAATTACCGTGAGCTTTTCTCAGGCTATTCCGATAAGATACCGATCAGCCAAACAGATTGGCTTTTCCATTATCTGCGCCGAGATCTTGGAAGGCATGGGGTAGATAATTTGCTAATGTTTCCTGTGACCTCCCCAGATTTAAATTATGTCTTTGGCTACATGTCAACTCAATCCTTCTGTTTACCAGGGAGCAGGCACTCAAAGAGCCATTAATATTCACTGCAACATAACTGTCTTTTCACATACTCCTTTGCAGCATTTACAGACTCAGAGGAGAAGAGTGATCTCCAGGCTGCTTGAAGGGTATGGATTGAGCTGGCTGAGTGCTTTATGGGCCTTGTGGGTGTTCAGAAAAGAAATGATGGAGGCAGAGAAAAGAGGGAAAATGGGAAGAGCTTAGAAGTCAGGGACAAGGGAATAATAATATAATTTAGAGAGCAGAAAATCACCTTTAGCTTTCTCAGATGTCGGAGAAAACTGGGCTACTGGAATCCAATCCATTTCACAGAAATACAAAAATTCTGCCTTCATTTCTTCTTGCGTTTTGAAGTCTGTTATTCAGTTATTCTAGGTATAGAGAAGGAAATCCAATGCGTCACTTTGATGTCAGAATTAGTTTTTTTCTCTTTATATGCAGCAATATTTCCTAAAGGTTGAAATGGAATGAACTATTTTTTTCAATATTCTTCATTTTTTGAACCAATCCCAGGATTCAAAGGACCTGTATATATTAAGGCCATGTATAAAACCAATGAACAAATCAACATTTATAACTTCCATTCTTCAAAGTCATTCATTCATTCATCTCCATCTGCTGATCAGCTACCAGGTCAGGGGCAGCCAGTTACTTATCCGACTTATATATTAAAATATATAATTTCAGATCTTTGTTATTTTCACACAGACTGCCACTAGAGGGCACTAGTGTGACTTAAACTCTGGACTGACCAGAAAATTATGGTATATACAGAATATAATTTGTATTCATTCAATCAACTTCATCCTCTTATCTGTTACCTGGTGTCAGTCTCCACCAGTGCCACCCAAATCACACTTCTCCATGCTTGGAATTATGTGGACAGTGGGTCAAAGCACCTCAGTGGTAACCCAGCAGCTGTGTGGGATTTGAACCTGAAGCCTTGCAGATCCAAGTCTGATTCCGTAACCACTGGGCCACCAACGTCGGTGTAAGATCCATTATCCATTTTGAGTTATTGTCCTAATCTGTATGTTATAAGACAAGAGTATTGGACACCCTTCCACACTGTGGTCCTAACACATTTTTTTCCCACTTAAATAAGCAAACGTGTAAACAGAACAGCAGGGACCTTTGTTTTCTCATGTTTAATCGCTGCTCTGAGCCTCCCCTGATATCAGAATGACGAGGAGCCTGCATACCATTAAAATGACACGACCATTCATCACGCAGTCAGTAATATTTACACCACACGGACACTTTTGAAACGGATCACGTGTCTGCGTTACAAGAACAGTCTGACCTGCTGTTGTTATTGTCAAGTTGCAAATTGTTTCTGCAGCAGTTCAGCGCTGCAGGGGAGCGAATGTCCCGGTCCAGGCAGAGCTTGTTCCCTGCTCCTGTAATGACACTCTCTCCACCTTTCAAAAACAAATCAACCTTGATTAGAACATCATTCTCCAAGGTGGTGACCTGTCGAAAACTCCAGCAAGTCAGTCAAACCGTTAAAAAAAAACAGAGAGACTTGAATTCCCAGTGGGCCCAGGAGTAGAAAATAAATCAAACCCTGCACACTGAGCACATACGCCGCGCTCCCGTATCAAAGCAGCTCCGACAATGACTGAGTGACAGCTCAGTTTCTGCTGACCTGTAACACGCTGCAGTGGAACAAAACGCCAGCCAAAAGAAAAATGAGGGCAGCTAATATTTCATTGCACTATCATATTTGAAAAAAAAAAAATGAAAAAAAAACAGCCTCAAATTTTCATTTAGCTCGGTGCCGCCCCCTCCTTCTGGAGTTATTAAATCAGCTGGAAGCAGCGCGGCTCTGTCACACTCAGTATTAGAACGCCACCCTCTCCGCCCCCCTCCTATTACCAGGTGCAGCCCTGTGATTTAGAGCTTTGATTCTGTTCAAATGACAACAAAGGTGAGCCCAGAGCTGACACTCCTAATTCATCATTCTGGGCTTGATAAGAGCTGGATTAATGCTTTTAATGCGACGGTCGCAGGCAATCATCCATTTTAAAGCTGGCTCCCTGGAGGATGCGGCTAAAAAGAGAAAACACCTGAAACACCGGGTGGAGGGAAAGGGCACATCACTGAGACCTCTTCATAAAAACTGCTGGCCTCCCACTCCTCCTCATCCTCCTGCGCCTCCTCTTCCTCCTCCTGCTACCAGGAGGCTGCCCTCTGGCCTTGGCTTACATCCCAGGAGCAGATGGTTAGGAGAGCTGTGGTGAAGTTTGACCTCACGGTTTCCACACAAATCTTTTACAGAACTTCGACTCATTTCAACACATTGCAACTGTATGTTGATCATATGTTGTCCTGCCAGTGCTGCAAATGCAGAACATCCCAAAGAGGAGACACAGAGGTTCTTTAATCTGTGTTTTAGAAAATAAAAATAAAATGTATTTTCAAGATTGGTCTCAATAAAGATTGGTGACATTAACAGAAATGGTTACTGAGAAAGTGGATGTAAGTCCACAAGACTTCAGGTTCTAATCCAGCACTTGCCAGGCTTATACACGTCTAGGATGCGGCTAAAAAGAGAAAACACCTGAAACACCGGGTGGAGGGAAAGGGCACATCACTGAGACCTCTTTATAAAAACTGCTGGCCTCCCACTCCTCCTCATCCTCCTACGCCTCCTCTTCCTCCTCCTGCTACCAGGAGGCTGCCCTCTGGCCTTGGCTTACATCCCAGGAGCAGATGGTTAGGAGAGCTGTGGTGAAGTTTGACCTCACGGTTTCCACACAAATCTTTTACAGAACTTCGACTCATTTCAACACATTGCAACTGTATGTTGATCATATGTTATCCTGCCAGTGCTGCAAATGCAGGACATCCCAAAGAGGAGACACAGAGGTTCTTTAATCTGTGTTTTAGAAAATAAAAATAAAATGTATTTTCAAGATTGGTCTCAGGAAGGCTGACAGTATGCAGCAGTGTGATTTGGGTGGCAGTTGTGGAGACTGCTGCCCCTGAGACCCAGAAACAGATAAAACAGTGGAGATGGATGAATGAAAACCAATCATTTTCTTTTAACCAAATTGTTAGTCTAATTAGAACAACAGCTTCACATATTAATAAAAGCAGAAAAAAAATAACAATTTACATGAAGAGGTAACTCAGCCAGCTGAACAGAGTGAGTCTAACGTCTCCACTCTTCTACCTTCCATTTAATTAAAGTGCCACTTTAACTGATTAGCACTGTTTATGTGTTGGACTGGTGTCTTTAAAAAAGGTAGAGAATCAGTGTATTATACACATTAAAAATAAACTTACAGTATGGACATCTTTTTATAAGAACCTTTTTTTTAAGTTCACTGTATGAATGAGCACGAATCAAAAATCAGATTTGTTACCAGAAACCTGGCTGAAATATTTAACTCAATATTTTAGTGTAATTTGCAATAGTTTGTCAACTCATTCAAGTATTTGTATAAAACACTTGTTGGAATCCACTGTAGGAGACGGCAGGTATCAGTGACGTTAAGTAAAACTTGGACGTAGCCATGGATTTGTCATCAATCAGCTATTGGATTGGTCCAAAATGATCACATGTTTAACTGTCCACTTCTCACCAACTAAAATCATATCACTCGCCATAGAAGCGGAAAATAACTAGTTTTTTATGGTATTAAGATTCTGTGGAGACGATGTAACAATGTTAGGATTGACATTGTTTGTTACATAAATATTTTCTGATGTTACCAGAAACACTTTTTTTTCTAAATATCATCATGATCGTTAAAAATTATATATATATTTTTTTCAATAATGTCAATCTTGAGAAAAAGAACATGCCAATATTGGTCGCACATTTTCTGACATAAATTCATTCATTCATTCATCTTCATTCTCATATCATTTATTAGGTTTTGGACGGCTGTCACGGAGACAGCTACCCAAATCACACTGCACCATTCAATAAGGAGTCCTGTGGGTGGACCTAAGTGTGCAACTTAGGCGTTCATGTTGCGTTGCACTAGGAAACCTCACTTGTGAACTTTTTTAAAAAAATCACAGGTTGTAAGTCCGTTCAGCCTTTCAGTTATTGATAATAACAACATACACAAGTCAGAACTCGCCTGAATAAGGACATGTTTTCTAAATTGCTTGGTCCATTTTTTTATTCCATATCTAATTTCACATCTGCTGACCTCCAGTGCTTCACTCCATACCCCCTAACTGGTGCAAACACAGGGGAGTAGGGGGAAAAAATGAACCACTGACCACATGTGTCTGGATTAAGTTAAGTTCCATCACAGCTGTTTCTGTCTGTAGCTTCAACCTCCTCAGACCCTGACCCTCTGACCTGCTTCCTCATCAAACCACTGGTAAACTTGACAGAAAAAGACAAGGTGAAAAAACATCTCTCCAAGTCACTCTCACAACCAGTTAGAGACAAAGCCCGAAAGTGAACATGTGGACGACGCACGGCAACATCCACGTGGACTTAATGCGTCAACATAAAAAAGATCCATTAAACTCCATTTCAACACAGTCCCTTCAGAAACCAGGTGTCTGACGCCTGCAACTTCCATGGGTTTCATTATAAGAACAATCCTGTAAGTGTCCACAGATGACGTGACCTTCAATAGCCCGCGGAGGGAAGACAGGAGATAGCAGGTGTTTGGGTCACACGCCGCAGCTGAGAGTCTGAACAATGTGTACCGCGGATGTCAGTCATCGCTTTTTATTTCTGCTCAATCAAAGACACTGGTTCACTCAGCTGCGCTTGCTGACATGATTCCATTACAAGCAGTGGCATTTAGGAATGGACAGATTGTCTCTCCAGATTGTTTTAAAGACGATAAGAGGGGACAGGAGATGAGAGTGACTCACAGATCCACCACATGTTAAACTGTTCCGTGAGGAAAATAGTGACCTGAGTTTTTTTTCCCTTCACAGCTCCTTTATAACTGGATGGTTTTGTCCGTCATCATCGGCGCCTGAGGCTCTGTCGGATTGCAAACGCAAACTTAAACAAAAAAGAAAAAACCCCAGCTCTATTTGGACGATAAAGTTAAATCATTTCCCCGCACCCCTTCACCCAAAGTTTATTTAATATTCCCGGTGTTCCTTACAGAGCCAAGGATATTTAAACCACATTTCAAAACATCCCTTGAGGAATTCCTTTAAGGCAAAGCTTCCATTTTTAAATGTCAAAATTATTATTCCCTCTAATCCTATTAGTCAATTATTAAATACTCCTTTGCAGACTCCGATCATGTGATTTCTGAGCTCAGTCTTGTTAAGGCGGTCTCTGCGGAGCTCCTCCCACTCTGACGGCCTCCTCTCGCAGACGCTGGTTTTTCCGCTCACTCCTCAGATTTATTCTTGAGACTAAAAGGACACCTAAATGTCCTAGAGGTGATACTTCTGTCCTGAAGCTAATATTTAAAATATATATTTCACCAGAGCTATTAGTTCTATATCAGTCCCCCCGGGGACATCATCCTTTCAACGCTGTTTCACAACTTGACATTAAACATTGATTTTTCGTATTAACCCTTAGTACAAGTCACTTGTGTAAACTCCACTTCCACTACAACATAAGGGACTGCAGGCTGCGACTCTGTGAGTTGTGATGTTTCATTATTATCCCCCTTTAGCTACATCGACAACACAGTAGGCTGCTTTAATTACTATCCATCAGTAGGGGAGTCGAAGCCACTTCAGAGACACTCTCTAATCTGCCTCCCTTCTTTTCTGGTCTCTGCAGGGTACTTATTGTCTCCTAAATATCATTTCCCTCAGCTCTGAGCAGACGGCTGGATTAATAAGTGGAAGTTTTTGTGAGGGGTGGGGGGAAAGCAGAGGAGACATTCAGGATTTTTAGGCTCAGCTAAAGAACTAAATTATTTTTTCCAAAAAACAGCATTTTCATTGTAACTCTTCTACAGCACAGAGAGTTGACCTGCATTACTGTCTGCCAGTTAGTCCAGACCGGGGCAAACTGGCCAGTTTGGGATCTTAACTGATTGATTGCCTTTTATTGTTTTATTGTTCATTGTTTATTATTCATGGGTTGCAACAATTTCCATCTCCCCCTGTCCTCTGTATCTTCTACTCTGACTCCAACCACCTCCATGTCCTCCCTCACTGCATCCATCAATCTCCTCTTTGTCTCCTACCTGGTAGCTCCATCTCTAGGTTGATTCTTCTACCAATGTATCCACTGTCCCTCCTCTGAACATGTCCAAACCATCTCAATCTGTCTTCTCTAGCTTTTTCTCCAAACCTTCCTGTCTGTGTTGTCCCTCTAATCACCTCATTCCTGGTCCGGTCCATTAATCTGACCCACCAACTGGTCAAAATTATACTTTATATTATCATTATATTTACTGGCATTTTTTTCCCTCTAATGCCTGCATTTCCCAATAGATAGCGTAAAAAAAAAAAAGGCCAAAAGCGCTGAAGGAGTCAAAAGTATTTGCTCACACCTAATTGAGTCCAGGCAGAAGGTGGCTGACAGGGTAAGGAAGCCACTGAAGTGCTCTGGTCATAGCACCCATATAACTTCCAGTGGGGTCACCACCCACAGCAAGGCTGACAGGATGGTGGAGTATGTATGGCTCATGGAGAGTACTGTCCTTGTGAGACGGCAGTGGATAAACAGATGAATGAATGGATATATATTATATCTATATGTGTATACTGTACATATAAGCATATCAGCTTACAGATACTGTATCTTTAGTTGTCATTATCAGCTGGTCTACAAGATAAATCAATATTAATAGAAAATAATTCATTTGCAGGTCAAAATATGTAACATAAAAACATAAACATGTAACATAAAAACAGAAAATTTGGTGAAATGGGTTTGAAGCTGTGTTTATCCATAGGGGTTTGTTCACTGCAAAACTGTAGATTGGTCATTTATTAGCAATTTTGTCCACTTAAGATGGTCTTGGATAATAAAATGGTTTTATTTGGTATAAAAACCCATGCCAAAAGCAACGTTTTTGGTAATGTTGTTCAACACTTGAAATGCTCAAAAAATCAATACAAGTGCAATGCAATATCCCTGTGTGAGACGAAGGTCTGTCCCAAAGAACACTATGAATCTAACTTTTGCCAAAAGCATGGTGACATCAACATCACCACACTTCCCCTGTAACTGTTTGTGTTACATGTAACACTCTTAAAGATGAAATTGTTTCTCAACTGCCATCGCAAAATCGCAGAGATTTTATACCTACGGCTGCACAACATCCAAACTTCAAGTGTTAATGAACATTCTCTCATCATCTTCCTTCAAACCACAAAGCGAGAAAATATCTCTGGAGTGGGAGGCCATCAATTCAGGCAGCGAAACAGTCAGAGAAGAAATATTAAAACGCCATCTGCATTCCACTTCAAATCCCTCAGTTTCAAGGCTGTCGTCATATCGCAGGCTTTGTGTCCCACTGCTGTGACATTCTGAAACACAGCAGAGTCACATTAACGTTATCACTAACACCTCAGCGACAGGTCAGAACGCCAGCAGTAAAAACGCCTGGCGGGGAATGAGTTATATAAAAGTTGACATTAACAATCACCTATTGCCATAAATGTGCTGCAGATAATTCACTTGTTAACAATAGGCGGTTGCCTGACAGTAAATCTGCAGGTCGTACAGTAGTGCTGCTTCTTTTAAAGTGACTGATTTCCTCAGGAGCGATTGGTGCTAAAGCACACACTGAATGCCCTCCTGCCATTGTAAGACACTTTAGGAAAAAAGATGGTCCTCTCTGCGAAATGACTCAGGGAGTGTCTCTCCACAGAAGATAGGGACGCGTGCATTCAGCGGGCCGGTTCAGAGGGGACAGCTTGCATTGTCTTCTTTTACTGCCCATGATAAAGCAGTATTAGAATCCCCACTTCCTGCTCCTGTATGCATGCCAGGGCTCTTTGTGTGACTGAATGCCGAGCCTATTCATCTCACAGCACACAACCCGGCGCAGTAATAACACACTCATGAGTTTTGACTGATGTCAGTGAAGCAAAGCCGAGCTGCGTTCTGCAGCACGGAGCTCTTTACCTTTCTCTCTCCTTCCTGCTCTGATGACCACTGAGGCCTGCTGACCTCTGTGTGGCCCCACTCAAACTCCAGCTCTGCTGTGTCTTTAGGAGACTCAAAGAAAACACACACAAAAAGAAAAGAAAAGAAAAGAAAAAAAAAAGGAGCCAGTGTGTTTAATGCCAAACCGGGGTTAACCTCCCGGCCTCACTTGTCCTGCTGCCGTCTATGGTCTGAGGACGACTCAAAGGCTTGATGTGACTCCGGGCTGTTTTCCACGGCTAATGAGGTGGAATAATATCGCTCCAAGCCGTGGCGTGAAACATTGGCAGATTCCTTTCCTATTTGTTTTGCCTGCGACGCTCAGATAAATAAATTACTGTTGCCCTAATTCCTCCGCCGTGCGTCGCATTCTACTGTGTTTTACTTGCATAAACGCAATTGTGTGGCAGCAGATGTTGAGGGAGCATCAAACAATGCAGGATGAGTTTGGAGCTGTCATTACATGGGAACTAGGTCACCGTTCAAGCTCGCTCGCTTGTATTGACTGTTTCGAGTGACTATTGATTTTCTGACTAAAGCAATGACTTCATTAATATCACCATTAGTCTGCCATCTGACACAAATGGGTGGCTGGGCTGCTGGGTCAGACAATAATTCAAGTGGATCAGAAAGCAGATGAATTAAACATGCAGCGTCTTTCACGACAAATGTGTATTACATGGTGGAAAATTGGAAAAAAAAAAAAAAAAAGTTATAGGGTTGGTTCAGTAAACTGTGTTCATGAAAACCAAATGAAAGCAGCACAAATGGGGGGATAAAGAAAAAAAATAAAAGAAGTCAACACTACCTCTGCCTGCACACGCACAGACGGAGACAGACATTACGGGGTAAATTCTTCTTTCATCGTTCAATTTAAACTTAATCTGTGAAAGATGAGAGAAATCAACAGATCGCTTTTCAGCTGGGTTTTAAAAAGCAAAAAAACAATGAAGGGAGGATTATTTTCCATTTAATCCAAGGGCACCAGCTTAGCTAAAACAAAAGCAAGACCATGGGAACACATGGAGGAATGAGGAGGCTCGCTCTACCCAGCAAACCCAGCTCTCCAGCGAACCACAAAAGAGGAACAATGAACGAGTGTGTGTGTGTGTGTGTGTGTGTGTGTGTGTGTGTGTACAAGGGAAGGACAGAAAGGGAAACAGGATTTGAGATCTATATTAAAACTGCAAATAGCTTTTAAAGATTAGTGACGGACAGAAGGAGGTGACAGCAATGGGATATGTGAAAATGGATTGCGCTCCCTACTGCGACTATTTTGATAGCAGCCCCATTGACAAGCATTGACTTGATTGTAAGGAGGCAGTGAAAAGCTCTGACAAGTTTCTTTGAGGCGCGTACAGTGACTGAAAGGATCACAAATCAGGATTATGTCTTACACAGCCGTATTCAAACAGCTGGCATTAGCACTGGGAAGATACTGTTGTTTCACAATGTCTCTCTCTCTCCCAATCTCTCTCTCTCTCTTTTTCGCCCTCTCACTGCATAGAAATTTCACTGCAACATCCAACGATGTGTTCTAAATAATTTACAGATTGTCCGTTGAACTTTTTAAATTTTGTCATTCACCTTCTCAGAAGATTTGTCCAAGAAGTTTGACAAAAAATGTTTAATGTGCTCTCAACAGCAATTAAAACCAAAGCATGTAAGTTGGTGATGCACTTTAACTTTTATCGACATGGAACAGGAATAAGACCAGGATCAATAATTTCAATTACAAACTTGATATTTTCTGTTGGACGTGAACCATTTCCAGAAATCTATCCTGAGAAAACGAAGAGAACATTGACTACAGGGAACGTTGTATTTTCTATAATTACATTATTCATTTGGAGACTGAAATCATTGATAGTTAAGGGTCTCACATTTATTTTCTCTGTACTCACAACGACGCTGATCAGAGCGACACTGATGCCGTGTTTGACCTGGATTCTGTGAACCTTGGGTTTGAATGCCATTATTGTACCTTCTTTGCAAGGCAGTTCCTTTAAACATTATATGGCAATGCTGCTCCCAACTGTACGTGTGTGAATGAAAGGGAGAACAGTGGAATAGTGAAGTTACAAGGAGCAGAGGTGGAGAAGGTGGAGGAGTTTAGATACTGAGGATCGACTGTTCAGAGCAGTGGAGACTGTGGGGGTGCAGTCAGGATGGAACAACTGGAGATACTGGAGAAAAGAGTCAGGAGTGATCTGTGATAGAAGAGAGTCAGCTAAGGTGAAGGGACAGGTTTACAGGACAGTTGTGAGACCAGCCATGATGGATGGGTTAGAGACACTTGGAACAGGTAGAAGACAGGAGACAGAGCTGGAGGTGGTGGAGTTAAAGATGCTGAGGTTCTCTTTAGGAGAGACAAGGGTGGACAGGATCAGGAATGAGGTGATTAGAGGGACAACACAGACAGGAAGGTTTGGAGAAAAAGCTAGAGAAGAAAGAATGAGATGATTTGGACATGTTCAGAGGAGGGACAGTGGATACATTGGTAGAAGAATGATCCTAGAGATGGTACCAGGGTAGGAGACAAGAAGAAGGAACAAAGAGGATGCAGTAAAAGAGGACATGGAGGTTATTTGGAGTTAGAAGACAGGGTGAGATGGACATTCTTTCTTAAAAAGCCAGTGTCAACACTTCTTTTACACCATAAACCAAACTAAATATTAATACTGCTTTCTGTTTAACCTTTCAATTACAGTAGTTACAATGAATAAAACTATATACAGTATATATGTATATTTATATATATATATATACAGAATTCAACTCCAGGGGAAGTTTGCAAAACTGTCAACGTACTCGACCATCTCATCTCTCCAACTCTATCCACCTATGAACAATATTATGAAAATTTTTAGAATAAAAGATTGAAAACATCTTTCTGCCCTGCGTCCTTCAACTCACTTTGTTTTCCACTCCTGTACAAAGCTTCCTACAGCTTGAGATTTTCTCACGTTGTCTGGCTCCATAGCTGAGATCCATTCTAATATTTCTTTAACACTTGGCTGTCGCATCACCACACACCATTAAGTCATCGCTTGTGTCCGTCGCGGGGGCCGATCTGTGCTACTGCCCACGCCCGGCCCTGTGCCTTCATCACACTTCAACCTCTCTGTGACAGACAGGACTCATCTCCCCCTGCAGCAGCCCTCCACCCAGCCAGTAAAAGGACAGCAGTGGAAAAAAGCCCCCCAGGGTCCACTGAGGAAGGACTCATGAATCAAACATGCGCCCGGAGCTGCCTTCTTATCACTGAGGTCAGCCTGGGCATTAAAACGCCAAGGCTCCAGGGAGCTACCTACTGTGACCTCCCTCAGTTTCCCTGAACAGAAGGGCAAAGACCTCAGGAGTTGGTCCAGGCAGCGTGGGCCTCCCTCCAACACAGTCACTTCACATTATGCCCAAACACTGACACAGGCAGAGACGGAGACCAGGGAACAAAAGAGGAGCAGAAATGAAGCATGAAAGATCAAATAGACAGAGAAGGAGCGGAAAAGAAAAGCAATATTACTGGCTGCAGCATCGGCCGGGGAGTAACATGTGGCCAAAATCGACTGTGTGTATAGACCCTCTTAAACACCACCAATCTTCATTGGCCAGACGGGGGTGTGATGTATGTGACTGTCTGCCAGCGTAAATTAGCCGGTCTAGCCCGCTGTGTGGTAAAGCATGACGGGGCCGGACAGTGCACTAACTCAGGCGGCCCCGGTGCCACGCACGCCAGCTCCTCTCGACCCGGCCGTGCCATAAATCACCTGCTCGGGGAAATGAATCGCTGCCCGTCCGAGCTGGATGCACCAGCTGGCACCGCCATCACCTGACCAGCAGGAGCCCATGCCGACGCTGGAGTGGCTGAAATCAAGAAAAATGAGGCACGGAGGCAGACAGAGCCGTGCCCCGGCGCTCTCTCATTAGTCTCCTCTGGGCTTCCTCCACACTGAGCTCGTCTGAAGTGAAAGGGCACGGAAAATATATTTCAGAGTGTCACCTGAGGGGAGGGGAAGAAAGGGGAGGAAGAAATGATCACCCTTGGTCGGCTCACAAATCTATGTAGAAGTGAAGTGGCAGCCGGCGTTAGTGTTTGTGAAGGCAGAGCGGTGGGAGACGGCAGGAGGGACCGCGGCGGGGGGGGACAAGAGGGTGGAGCTGCACGGCAGTTATTTTCCTGAAAGTAATGACTCACCTCAATTGGGGATTCCACTCTGCATTCAGATGTAGTTAAAGGAAAAACATGTTGATGAATAGATTTTCACTTTTCAATAGTGCTGAGTTGCTGGTGGAGTGCCCACTTATATGCTGACCGCTGTGATTATGAGAAGCTGTGTGGGCGTCAGAACTGAGGCACTCGTCAGGAAAATGGGTTGAAACTGCATCAATACAACCACACAGAGGGATGGAGTGATCTAAAATAATACACACTTGATCTCCCACTATGGACACAGGCACATTCGTTCACCTCCGCTGGCCTGGAGTTTGGATTCAAAAAAAAAAAAAAAAAAACCTTCTCCATCAATCTGCATCGCTGTGAGAGGACAATCGCTATCTGGAATCGCTCTCGTCTGTTTTTCGGAAAGAGCAACAGTTGAATCCAGGCGATGTTGTGCGGAATTGAGTTTGGATAAAGGGTGTTAAAGGGGAATTTGGGCTTTGGAGTGTTTGCTGTGCTTTCTGATTTACAGAATCAGATTCAGTTCTCAAACCTGATACAGACTAAAAAAAAACAAAACACAAAATGTAGTCCCTTCTACCAGGAATGACAAAGTTTTAGCAGAAATGTGTTCTTCTGTGATGGTTACTATTGATTGTGTAATTGGTCAGAATCTGAGGCATGTGAACTGTATGTCCATCTCCTCAGCAATCACAAAGGTTGACAATAAATCCTCTCTTTCTCCTCCATCTCAGGCCATTTCCTCGCAGCTGAATCCGTATTGTCGTCTCAGCAATATTCTTCAATGATCTGCACATGTGCACTGTGGACTCAGACCACAATTGGTCCTAAATTGGACATGAGACATTTTCTTATAATAGTTAATACTTTAGTATCCAAAAAGTTTTTGATTCCATGTCCATGTATCACCATTTGGCCATTGAAAGGAAGCTTTCAAAAAATGTTGTGGGGGATCGATACAAAACATTGTCAACCAAGTTCATTTCTTAATAATTTAAATATTAATTCTAAAGGAAAAAACCTCCAAACAGGCTCATCACTCTCCAGCAGAATCTCTTTGTGTAACGCCCTTCATTTAGCGTCCCAGACGACGCTTCCTTCAGAGTTTTCTTCAACCCCTTCCTCCTATATCTTTGGTCTTAAAAATAAATTCCAGAGAAAGTAACTAATGTTAACAGGTAATTTATTGCAGAACAAACTTAGGTCCAAAAAAGAAAGTTTGAGCGTCTCAATCTGCCTCCAACAGGCCTTTCACACATGAACGGAGCCGAGTTGAACTGAGCCGAGCCGAGGTCAAATGACAGTATCGGCTGGCCCGCATCCTCGCTGTCTTTCCGTCTTCGCCCCTATTTGAAGGATCGCACCCTTGCAACCTGTAGAGGGTGGACACTCACGAAAGCAATATAGGGGAAATATGAGAAACAGAAAGAAATGTACATTTGGCTCCTGCACCCACCCACAACCTCACAGAAGAACTGGTCCATCCAAAGGACAAAATACCTCACTATAACCGTTGTATATGCAGTACAGTGTAAAGAGGACTGCGCTGAAGTCCACATTGCTGAAACCAAACAACCACTGCACAAATGTACGCAACAACACAGAAGAGTCAGCTCCTCAGGACAGGACTATACTGTTCATTTACATCGGGAGGACAAGAGACACACTTTTGTGGATAAGGATGTCCATATCCTGGCCAAAGAAGACAGATGGTTTGAGAGAGGAGAGAAGACAGCAATCTACGTCTTCTTCTTTTCCTTCTTCTTTAGCTTTTCCCTTTTTTCAGGGGTTGCCACAGCAAGTCAACAATTTCCATCTCACCCTGTCCCCAACTCTAACTCCAACTACATCCATGCATCCATCAATCTCCTCTTTGTCTCCTACCTGGTAGCTCCATCTCTAGGATCATTCTTCTATCAATATAACCACTGTCCCTCCTCTGAACATGTCCAAATCATCTCAATCTGTCTTCTCTAGCATTTTCTCCAAACCTTCCTGTCTGTGTTGTCCCTCTAATCACCTCAATCCTGATCCTGTCCATCCTTGTCTTTCCTAAAGAGAACATC
>JAFBJS010011851.1:0-21039 GCA_016785265.1 Paraplagusia blochii | reverse complement strand
GGACTATACTGTTCATTTACATCTGGAGGACAAGAGACACACTGTCCATATCCTGGCCAAAAAAGACAGATGGTTTGAGAGAGGAGTGAAGACAGCAATCTATGACTTCTTCTTCTCTTTCTTCTTCAGCTTGTCCCTTCTTTCAGGGGTTGCCACAGCAAGTCAACAATTTCCATCTCACCCTGTCCTCAACCCTAACTCCAACTACATCCATGCATCCATCAATCTCCTCTTTCTGTCTCCTACCTGGTAGCTCCATCTCTAGGATCATTCTTCTACCAATGTATCCACTGTCCCTCCTCTGAACATGTCCAAATCATCTCAATCTGTCTTCTCTAGCTTTTTCTCCAAACCTTCCTGTCTGTTGTTCCTCTAATCACCTCAATCCTGATCCTGTCCATCCTTGTCTTTCCTAAAGAGAACCTCAGTATCTTTAACTTCTCCACCTCCAGCTCTGTCTCCTGTCTTCTACCTATTCCTAGTGTCTCTAATCCATCCATCATGGCTGGTCTCACAACTGTCCTGTAAACCTTTCCCTTCACCTTAACTGACTCTCTTCTATAAAGCCATCTATGTCAATTTAGAGAAACCTTATCTCAGCAGAAGAGACAACTAAGTCACAGCCTTTCATCCACTTTTAATGTCCCAAGATTCTCCCCATCCCTGACAATCCGACTACAATATCATCAAAAAGGAAAAAAAATCACTTCAACAAACTTCAACATCACACCTCTAACCACACCTCCCTCATTAGTTTCTTCTTCTGGTATTTAGCCTCTTCGTAGTTAAATACACCTACACAGACAACAGGCTGAAATGCCTTCTCAATGACATATATAGGGCAAAACATGGACATTGCAGCAAAAAGGCAGAAGTATAATTACAATCTCAATCTATAATACATCATTTTGAGATGTTTGGCAGGCCAGGTTACAAAGCTGAATGGGCCACATTCAGCCCTCGGGCCTTAGTTTGCCTATATCTGCAGGAGTTTGCCACTTTTTTTATCTCCTGGACCATAAATGTCCCAGACCAGACCAGAGCCAACTGAGTTTAAAGTAGTAACAATACATTTATCTTCCGACAGGTCCAGATATTGTCCCCTGGGTTCTATAGAAAACAGAGAAAGTGATTTTGAACTTCCTAAACTGTGTCTCCTGTGTGAGATGACTCCAGAACCTCTGCCAACTCTTGTCCTTCCCTTTGTCCTAACCCAGATTCAGAGGTCTCATTGCCAAATTGCTTTCACTCTCCAACACTCAGATTAACATTTTCATCACTTTATCAAGTTGTTTTTCTTCTATAAACCAGCAGTTAATTTATTCTCCTTTAACCACTCTCTAAAACCAGACCTTCCTGGCTGTGATGCTTTGAATAAAAACAACTTTCAAATGTACCGACAGATGGTGATAAGTGATGTGGCAAAAATACCAGTTGAACTGGAAAAAAAAAAAAAAAAAAAAGATTGGGAAAATTGGTGAATTTTAATTAGATGGCACTTTAAGCCAGGACTTTCCAAAGCCAGGCCTTTTCTGGTGAGTGGCAGAACTGCAGCCAAAACAACAATTTCTGGCAGCTTCAAAAATGACACAGAGAAAGATGTCCAGCTTCTGTATATACAGGCTGGGGCAGCTGTCTTTTTGGAGGAGTTAATCCAACGCCCAACAGGTCTGTTTTCTGCTGGTAAACATTAGTAACCTAATTGCCCAGTTTTACTACATTCCCTGTCATAAAAAAGGAGGAGAATGCTTCTTTTACGAGTCCGTGAGTCTACTTCATATTTCACCTGTCTGCTCCGTGCTCCGCCACACACCGGTTGGCCGTGTGTGTGACTGGCACGGCCAATTTCCTGAGAACCCTGACAGCAGTTTTAGCCTAATTTCCTTGGTCCTGCAGCAGTCCTGTGAGGCAGCGGGTCTATCACCGCAGATCATCTCCATTTTCCTTTGCTGAAGACCTTGCCTGTCGAGGTGCCATAATGAATGGCAGAAAACTGATGAAATGTTCTGTGAGCTCATTGGAGGTGACAAGGATGAAGCCAGGCCTGGCAGCTCTCCCCCGAGAGTGGCTGTGACCCCATCTGCAGATATGCAGGTTTGGGGGGGGGGGGTTGTATCTGCAGCCAGCTCCTCCGTCAGCTCAGCTGGACAGTCAGTAACGGAGAACAGCATCACTTTGACGTCTGTTTTACAAGGAGTCCGATTTCATCAGGTGTATCAACGTCCCCGGACACAGCTGATAGTGTCCATCATCAAAACAAAAAGACTATGTCTAAAGGTCAGGCCTGGTCTGAGCGACAGCCTATGGCTCAAAGACTACAGATAACCATCCACAATGAATTACCGTAGTATATGGACTATAAGTCGCTCCAAGGCCAAGGGCAACATAAAATCCCAATTATGCCAGTTGGCCCCATCTAGGGGGGCTCAACACTTGGAGGGAGGTTCATGGTGGAGCTGGTACAGTAGAGTGTAATTTGGGTTGCAGTCGTGGAGACTGCAGCTCTACTGTACATCTCAATACCAGATGAGCACTACAAATGGATAGATGAGTAGATAAGTTGAAAAAAGTGCAATGTTTATATTAGCTGGTAGGCGTACTGGTATACAGGTAGATGTATGTACATTTTCAGTGGTACAGGAGCAGCAGAAACTACTTCAAACCTAGAGTACCCTCTCGTGGCTGTCAGTGCAAAATGAATGAACATGTGAAATACGTGGATGTCAGGGCCAGCAGTCTCCATGACTGTCACCCAAATCACACTAGTAGCATCGCAGCGACAGCTTATCTACTACAAGATCGCGGGGCCAGCAATCACTACCACCAACACCAAATCTCACTACACCGTACTTGTCCATCATAAACCTTCCTTTAGGTCAGGCCTGGGCAATTACTTTGACTCTCTGGCCACAGGTGGTACTAAAATTTGAGGTAATCAATAAAGGTAATGCTTTTAGCTTTTTTTCAAGACTATCTATTGGAAAAATACTGGCTTTGCAAGGAAAAGGTAGAAAGGTAACGATAATATAAGTCAAAAGTATAATTTGGACAAGTTGGACGGACTGGATTAAAACGCCAAACCGGTCGCATCCGGCCCCTGGGCCTTAGTTTGCCCAGGTCTGCTTTCGGTGGTGCGCACAGTGACACGAGCCCAAACAGGACTCTATCTTGTCCAGGAAGTGAACCCTATAGCTCCACACTAATGACAGTGACCACGTCTTTACGTTATTAAAATGTAAGGGATGAAAAAAGTGCGATATAATCCAGATTATACAGCAATATTGTAACAGTGCCAATCTATGTTACAGTTCATAGAAAGATGATTGGCATGTCTGTAATAGTGAGCTATTCCCCCTCATCTAAAAACTGCCACGGTGCCTCTGTGGATGTGGCGCAGCAGCGACAGAAACAACTGCTTTCCATTTCCTCTGCCTTTCTGTGCAGCTGTTCTTGTCACCACCTTCCACCCACAGGCTGACCCTCCCCACACCTCCTCCAGCTCAGCTGCAATCACGTAGCCATGCAAATGCTCCGCTCTGAGAGCTTCACATTGCTCCCTCTCCAGGACATCATTCCCAGCTGCCTGAGCCCTCGAGTTGACCACCCAGGGGAGGAAGAGGAGGAAGTCATTACTGCTATCGCAGTCAAACACAGACTCCGCGCTGCCAGACAGGGCCTACACATAAAGTCCTTGACGACTTCACAGAAAAACATTCAATTTCAGTCGGACCCCATTTATAACAACAAACAGAAATCAATCACTCCAACTGCTACACTCTCCTTCTTCATAAATGGGCCTCCTTGTTTGGCTGTGTTAAACGGCGCATATGAATAAATCCGTCCCTCTTCTCACTGCTATCCTATACACATATCCGGGATATTCATAATTCATCATCTTCGATTCCTAACATCTGCCACTGATTGTGCCGACGGGCTGGCTGGAATTAGCCACTCCTGGGAGCGGCGTTAATGCGCTGGTGGGCCAGAGCATGAATCCCAGCCGAGGAGGGGTTGCGGGGTTAGTGGTTGGTGGTTGGTGGATTGAGGCCGCAGCGGCAGGAGCCTTTTTCACACTCCTAATGTGTAATTAGGAGCCATTTTGGTGCGCTGCCTCCCTCCTATTGAAATTAGCAGGCTTTTATTAATCAGGCAGTCCAGTTAAACGGCACAATGTCTCTCTCTGTAATCTCACTCCAAATGTTATTTCCTAATTATAGAAGACGGCACAGAGAGGGGCTGCAGCCCCACGTGAGGTCCTCAGGTCTCACTCCTGGAGGGTAGAACACTGTCGGACATCAACAGTACTGCAATTGACACACTTCTTCTTTACCTTTCAGCTTGTCCCTTTTTTTCAGGGGTTGACACAGCGAGTCAACAATTTCCATCTCTGTCTTCTGTGTCCTCAACTCTAACTACAACTACCTCCATGTCCTCCCTCACTGCATCCATCAATCTCCTTTTTGTCTCCTACCTGGTAGCTCCATCTCTAGGATCATTCTTCTTCCAATGTATTCACGGTCCCTCCTCTGAACATGTCCAAACCATCTCAATCTGTCTTCTCCTTCCTGTCTGTGTTGTCCCTCTAATCACCTCATTCCTGATCCCGTCCACCCTAGTCACCCCTAAAATGAACCTCAGCAGCCGACACACTGCACGTGTCAAAAAATAAGACTCAACATTATGTGAATTGTTCTTTTCAGCACAGCTCTGCAGCCTGTGTTTGGCAGCACTCTGCATCATACCCAGCACTCAGAGAGAGCAAAGCTCTCACAGCTTCACAGTCCATGAAATCCATTTGCATTTGCCAAATGTCAGCTGCACTTGAATGAGAGATCATACATATTATGTGATTACAAGCGCTGGTCCTCCTTTAGAGAGTTAAGTGCTGTGACCCTGACGGCGCTCATCAGCGCTGCTGCCCTGCAGATGAGGACTAAATAGTTCAGTGTCCAATCTCACTGAATGTGTTTTTTTTTTACCCTTTTCTTCTCATCTCACATCTCTTGGACAAAATGACAAGAACATGAAAAACAGCCCAGGCATGAAAAGTAATTGCTTGATTTTTGTTATGTATAATGTATGAGTGGTGAAATTGTGATATTTTAAAATAAATTTGCAACTGTTAAATAATGCTCGGCTATTTAACTGTAGAATTCAATATTTCCTACAAAGGCAGTGGTAACTCTCTGGTTTGTTTAGATTTGTATTTATTCTATTATCTACCATATTTTTTATGATTTTGCAAATAAAACTCTCTCACTTTTACTAAATGTATTCACACATCAACTAGTGATAATGAAACAACAATGTTTCCATGATGGCTGAATAAATGAATGAAAAACAAATCATCAAGATGACTGATGCTGACTGATGATATGTGAGGTGTTGCTGGAATATAATGTAAGAATAATGTAATATATGAATACATTCATCCATCTATCTTTACCCCTTTTCTATTACCAGGTGTCAGGGGCAGTGGTTTCCTCAACTGCCACCCAAATCACACTGCTCTATAATGTGAATCTTCCTGCAAGTGGCGAGCCCACTGGAAATATAAAAACATAAAATGTTTAAATATATATTTTTTTACCCATCAATGTTTCCTTTGATATCTATCTATATATATATACATATATATACATATATACATGCATATATATATATATATACACATGCATATACGTACATATATACATATATTTATATACTTGTGCAAATAACATGTGTATATATACACACATATATACATACAGTATATAGATACACATAAATACATACATATACATATATATTTGGTGTAGCATGATTTGGGTAGCAGTAGTAGAAGCTCTAAATATATGTATAAATATATACAGTATATATGTATATATATTCTTTGACACACACACATATATTCATACATATATGTACATATTTATATACATATTTAATTACATACTGTATATTTTTACAGTTGTCCTCAATCAATCTCTTATTGCTCTTATCTGCACAGCACAGTGTGAAAACGTGCCTTGCTTTTTTGTCCATGAGAACATTCCAAGTGTGAGAATTCAGTTTTTTTGACATAGATTTTTGTTTGCTAATCAAAGACATGATTTATTTCACTCTCCTTTTTTGAAAAACTGCTCGCCCACAGCATTGTTCTTCAGTGGGAGAATGTAATCATGGAAAAGCGGTCACTTTTGTGTTTGTGGTGATTAACAAAGGCCCATGCATATTTATGAATATCAGCTTTTTATCCTCGAGGAAAGGCATGAAATAAAATGTGACTAAATCTGACAAAAGGATCTTGGTGTAAACTTTCAGTGATGACCAAAGGAGCTACGATGCTGAACAGCACTTCATCAACAGACAGATAATAAGAAGGTGACAGTGAAACTAACAGCCCTACGATGTCTGTGTCTGTCTCCACTGGATGAGGACATTAAATTAAAATCAAAGACCTGTCATCAAAATATCAAGACTCTAACCCCAGGACCAGCGTACACAGGAGTCAGTGAGGATAGGTCTGCTGGTTCAGACCTCTGGTTCATCTCTAAGCCCTGAAGGTAGTTACCAGGATCTTGTCAATGAAATAAACTCAAAGTTTTATTTTGAAAGTCCCTCCCTGTAGTTCTGTGTTGTAGTTAGCAATGATGGATTTTAATATCATTTCCAGGATGCAGGCCAAATGTTAGGGTGCTGCTCTTTCTACTGCAAGGGCACAGCAACAAAAAGTCAAATTTTATCCCTAAATTTTACCAATAAATCTTTGTGAATTCTCCACAGACTCATCCTAAATTAGTAATAAAAGACCAAAACTCCCCTGTTGAGTTGGCAGATGTTTGTAGAAATAATTTAACAAGTGAAAAATTTGATTTTAAAACGTTTTTTCTATGTTTCACTAAAACTAACTTTTAGTGATTAAAATGTAAATATTAAAATAAGAAAAAAAACACTAGTGTGAATAATAAGTACTGCCCAAGTATCACAAGTATTTTTTTAATCAATTAACCTTTTCTGTTTCCAAACATTTTGAATGAATGGTCACATTTTATTTTATGTGTTTCATCAAGGATATAAAATTGATATTCATAAATATGTGAGGGCATTTGTTAATCACCACAGACACAATTTATTATTCTTCTCCAACTGTACTTCCAGTTCCAGATGATGCAAAATATTCCCAAATTATGACACCCTCATATTCCAAGACATGAATGTTTTTCAGCTTATCTCTCAAGAATTTGATCTCCTCTGTTGAGTTGCTCAGTCTTTACCGACTCTGACGTTTACCATAAAATACAACAGGGTGAAAGGCAGAATATTTTGGAAATATTAGCAGAATATTATTGGGTTCTTTCAAGAGGAACAGTGGCTACATGATCGTAGAGATGGAGCTACCAGGGGAGGAGACAAAGAGGAGATTGATTGATGCAGTGAGGGAGGACATGGAGGTAGTTGGAGTCAAAGTAGAAGAAACATGGGAAATGTTGATTTGCTGTCACAACCCCTGAAGAAGGAACAGGAGAACATAGGTTCTCAATTATTCTGAACATTATGAACTTTTTGGCCATTTACGAAGTTAAAGGGTATATGAGTATAGAAGTATGATAATAACAGAAAGTATGAAATAAAAAACCCTAAAATTCATGACAGGCACACATGTCAGACTCAAGGCCGAGGGGCAAATTTTGGAACGGCAAAGTTCATGTATCAAAATTTCTTACTTAGACCTATATTTTAATGCAATTTTTTATTACACACCAGTTGTATTTGTCCATTGAATAATAATAATTATAAATAATATTATAACAAAAATAATTGAGGAAAAATGTATTTACATTCTTCCAAATTACAAACTAGCCCATCATGGAGAACTGTTGGAAATCAGATTGACACCACTGATTTAACGCATAAGATCCTGAGTTAAATTCCTATGTGTCAATAATTTCAGTACTGAAGAAGAAATGAACTTGTATGTGTTGGCTTATTCTACAAGTTTTGTTTCTATTCCTATTTTGAAAGAAATATATATCATACTGTATATCAGTGTAAGGTGAAGGCTTCATAGCAGTTGGAGGATCATTCCATAATTAACATTCAGAGACAACGCTGAGTTGTGTGACTGTTGGCACAGTTTCAAAGTTCTGGCCCAATGGACAGGGAGTAAACTCTGCAGGGGATTTCCCTAAGGAGTGAGACATCCTGGTTATTGGACTGTGGACGTCTCCCCGACTGTGAGCCTCTGGGGACCTGAAGCAGGGGTGCCTGATGGTGCACTGAAGCCTGAGTGTGACACCTGGTCTGCCTGTCACAGCCGCAAACACAGACAGTGTGACACTTGACAGGATAGAAGTTGAGGCTGCAACAGTCCAAGTCAAGACCCCTCCTGGCAGCGAAGGATGAGTTTAACTCAGTGATTTCCCTGAGACGCTTAAATCCCGTTTGTCTCCTTTCTCTTTCAACTGCTCCCTCCTTCGTTCATGGTGCTTTAAATAAACTGGGGTCCTGAGAGGGCTGAACCCATCAATTAGACTCATCTGATGAGACTGTGTGTGTGTGTGTGTATTAATCAACATGGTGAGGCATGTGACAGGCAGAGAAGAGGCAGGATAGGAGGCGACACTGCCAGAAAGCTTGAAGAGGCATTCTGACGAACAGGGTCTTGGGATGAATTTCTGAGTCTGCATCGCTAAACTAAACTGATGTCCAATTATGTTTCCCACAACGACAAGCCAAGGGAGCAGCTGTGAGCGGGACCGGCTCGCACTGTCAAGATTGGCCTGCTATGAGGCAGAGAAACCCAGGACCTTGAAGGAGATGTCACAAGGAGGCCGGAGTCAGCCGCCTGAGTGAGCGATGGTCCACACGCTCGCCTGAAAGCATGACATTGCCAAAGGGGGAAAAACACCATTTTATCATTCAGTGCGATTCACACCCTCTCTTCCTGTCAAACATGCCATATGTCCTCGTCACAGGTCGTCTTGCTGGCTTATCGAGTGTGACAGGGCTATTCACACACTGCTCCCAATCAGACACCATCTCCCGCTGAAAAAAAGTCTCCACCGCAGCACAGTGACAGGCTGTCAGGCAGAGGGCACCAACCTCCACTGGGCCCTGGCTGCGAGAGCCTCGGTCTGAGGGAGGGGGCTGAGGCCACAGGTTACGGCGAGTGACCAGCTGAGACGCGCACTGCAATCCCTCTCACTCTTTCCTTTCCTTATTCACTAGTCAACAAGGCCTGGTTCAAATTTTGTGATGTTATTGTTTGTGCAATATCTCAACATCCCCCAGAGGGTGCTGTTATTACCTAAAACATGCCATTTCAGGGCTTTCTTAGAAAAGTCAAATACTCACACTCCTGACAAAGGACTTCTTCTTTCAGCTTGTCCCTTTTTTCAGGGGTTGTCACAGTGAATCAACGTTTTACATCTCCTCCTGTTCTCTGTATCTCTATGCCCCATCTCTAGGATCATTCTCCTACCAATGTATCCACTGTCCCTCCTCTGATCATGTCCAAACCATCTCAATCTGGCTTCTCTAGCTTTTTCTCCACACCTTCCTGTCTGTGTTGTCCCTCTATGATCTCATTCTTGATCTTGTCCATCCTTGTCTGTCCTAAAGAGAATCTCAGCATCTTTAACTCTGCCTCTTGTCCCCTGCCTGTTCCCTGACAGTTGACTTACTCAGTGTCAAACCTGAGCCTGTTTAGTTGAACACAATACTGACTGAAATTGAAGATAGACACATCCAGAGTTCATCTCATTTTGATTCTTATGATGATGTTTATAAGCAAGAACCTGCCACCAATGCAGGTAATGTTGGAATTTCATAGGAAGGAAGGAAAGAAAAGGAAGGAAAGCAAATTTCTTGTCATTGTGTCATTGCGATCCAAACCACTGCACACAACGAAATGTGACCTCTGCATTTAATCCATCACCAAAGAAGAAAAGTGGGCAGCTTTGAGCTGGGACGGTGGTAATCCGGCAGTTGGTGGATACTAACCAGGAACCCTCAGGACCCCATTCCCGTTTCCTTAACCACTAGGCCACCACTGCCCAAGTGCATCTACTAAGAATTTCTCCACATCATGGAGGAAAAAGCAACATTGCTGAATTCATTACAGTGAAGGCTGTTGTGACATTAACTGCCTACTATATAAAAATTCATTTATTTTGGTTTTTTTTATTGAATACTGTCTTAATCAACTGCTATTGTTTTATTCTTTGATAAATGAATTTATTAATTTAATGTATTTATAATAAATAAAAAAAATATTTTAGTGCATCACTAATGTATGTATTTATACATTTATACATAAGAGAGAGAGGGGGAGTGAGAGATGTCGGCAGCACTTTTAATCACACATTCTAAAAATGATTTACGTGTGAAAACCTTTGAGTAATAAAATGTGTGGGTTCATTTTCAGGCTTCACACCCATCCGAGAAGGTTAAACAATGACAGACACACCGCTCGCACTGTTTGATAGAACTCTCCGCAGGTGCTGGGAGACATGAGTGTGACTCGGTGTTTCACTGGATGATGCAGATTCCTGTGAAACAGGTTATTTGCCTGAGAGGAAACAAAACGACACGTAAACCTCACCGGGGACTCTACTCCCAGACCTGGCCACCAGCCTATTTTCCTAACCACTAGACCATAGACCCTTTATGTGTGAATGCCAATCTGAGGGTACAAGCCAGGACAAGCAGAGGTCACTGAAATCCAAGAGCAGGAAACACAATCTCAGAGCTTTGACTATTTGATCTTCTCAGAACAGGTCTGGGCTCCAGGTGCCTGACACCAGAGAGCATGTTAAACACAATAACATTATAGATGGACATATATTTTGTTCAAGAAAGAAAGAAAGAAAGAAAAAAAACCCTGCAAACGCCTATAAAATCTTCTTCCCTCCCTGCAACTGCTTGTTGAAGCGACGAGTAAAAGAAAAAAATCCCTGAATAAATAAACATGAAAATATTTTCACATGCAAGAAAAACCTTTCAACTAAAGCAGGGTCAACACTAATGGCTCCTTAAAATTGACCCAGTTACAGCACTGACTAATTATGTGTGTTAACACAGAAATGTTCTAATTAGAGATAAAACTGAGGTTTATCTTGGAGAACCTTTGAGATTCTGGAGGGAAAATAGTGGAAATGAACTGAATTAGAGCCGAGAAAAGGACTCGATGAAACACATACAAAAGGTATGAAAAGTTCAAGGGGATCAACGAGTGACAGAACAAAACAGCAGAAGGACAGTTGGACATGATTTAACACTCGGACAAAGAAAACTACTAAAGAGGAGAAGAATAGAGTGGGGTCAGGATGGAACAACTGGAGAAAAGAGTCAGGAGTGATCTGTGATAGAAGAGAGTCAGCTAAGGTGAAGGGAAAGGTTTAAAGGACAGTTGTGAGACACTAGGAATAGGTAGAAGACAAGAGACAGAGCTGGAGGTGGAGGAGTTAAAAATGCTGAGGTTCTCTTTAGGAGAGACAAGGATGGACAGGATCAGGAATGAGGTGATTAGAGGGACAACACGGACAGGAAGGTTTGGAGAAAAAGCTAGAGAAGAAAGATTGAGACGGTTTGGACATGCTCAGAGGAGGGACAGTGGATATATTGGTAGAAGAATGATTCTAGAGATGGTACCAGGGTAGGAGACAAACAAGAAGGCCAAAGAGGATGCAGTGAGAGAGGACATGGAGGTAGTTTTGAGTTAGAGGACAGGGTGAAATGGACATTGTTGAAGAAGCTCCTGCCAACTGTGATGAGGAGATTGATGGATGCAGTGAGGGAGGACATGGAGGTAGTTGGAGTCAGAGTGGAGCATACAGAGGACGGGTGGATGGATGCAGGCATGGATGGATAGATGGATAGATGGATGAATGGATGCATGGATGCATGGATGCATGGATGGATGGATGGATGGATGGATGCTGTCTCTTATACACATCTAAAATTAGAATCACACAACTTTCCTCATGGTGTCACGTTTCTTTAATAAATCCACAAAGTCAGTAATGAAAACACAGAAAACAAATAGGTCTCTGTTTAGCTGCCAACACAGACCTCAGCAATATAGATTACAGGGAGAGAGGGGATGGGGGAAGGGTTGAGGAAGAGGACAGGGGGAGATGGACATTGTTGAAGAAGCTCCTGCCAACTGTGATGAGGAGATTGATGGATGCAGTGAGGGAGGACATGGAGGTAGTTGGAGTCAGAGTGGAGCATACAGAGGACGGGTGGAGATTGAAAACATTGACTCGCAGTGGCAACTGCTGAAAAAAGGGACAAGCAGAAAGGAGAAGACAAAGAAAACTAGTAAAAGATGCTGAGAATTTGGAATTACTAGAGAGAACAAAGTCGAGAGAGCGGTACGTTGGGATGTCGACACTGGTTCTGAAATGTTCTCTGCCCATGTAGAAGAAAATCAAATATGGAGTTTCGTAGATTCATCCCAGTAGAATTGGAGGGAAAATGGTTCAGAACAATAGGGATGTGTTGTAATAAAGTGCTGCAATAATTTTGCTCATAACTTTGTGTGAATTTATTTATTATAAATTGATATCTTCCCAGAGAGCAATCTTTGGCAAAGTCATCTGGAAATTGCACTTATCTACCTTATCCGATCATACACTGTACTGTACACAGAGACATAAATCAAAGAGCGGGTAAATAAGAAGGGGAGGGCCAGGGGGTGTGGAAGGGTTGGGGGGGTTCGTGAAGGCGAAGTGCTATCACCTGGTTTGTCTTATCTCAAAAAAGCAGCAGGATGTGTCACCTCAACTCCTCAGAGAGGAAGATAGAAGCCTTTTGGCACATTTTTTTTTATATGGAAGATTTCTGTGAAATGATTGCTAATCTATGCAAAAAAGCAATCAGGGACTCATTCATAATGCATGAGCGCAGAGATACCAATTTTGCAATGCTTTCAGATTATTAGATGTTATCGTGAATGCAGTAGATGAAATATGAACACTCCTACCTGTCCCACTGTAATTACATGACTGCGGCGGTCGAGAGATACACTGGCAGGGAGAGAAAATGGGAAGAAATAAACACAGAAAACAGACAAGCGGATAGAACATCCATTACTATCAGACTGCAGATAGGTCTGGATGGGGAATATTTGTTTCTAACAGCTTTATGTATCCATTTGTGCCATGATTTATCAACCTAAAAGCCGTGGTTTTAAGTACATCTGGCTGACATTTTAATGGTCCATCAATCTCACCGTGTCATATGATAACATTTTGAGATCATCCTCCTCCCCGAGCCTGAGAGAGACGGGAGGGAAGAAAAAAAAAAATCCAATAAATTGGCTGCAATCCCAGGAAAATGATGAGAACCTATTTCTAATTCAAAGGGAGTTCAAAGTATGAATGTTAGATAAGCCGCTCCTCAAATTAATGCAAATCAAAATTTCATTTAGGATATTTTTGTTCTATGCAGACATTAATGTTCTGAATAATTTCTCCGTCGCATTTTCGAAACTGCACCGGCCCGGGATTGTTGAATGAGCCGTTATTTAAATAGAACGTGTTATTTTTCTTTTGCAGGCAGAGCTAAAAAAGATGAACTTCCAACAATCCCGGTGGATGAAGGCTTTTCCAGCCTCACGTTAAACAGTCGTTCCTCAATAATGTAGCGCGGCCTCTGTCGCCTCTGTGTAAAACCCTGATGTTAATAACAAGGAGAGGAAGGAGGGTAGAGTTTTAAATATTAGTGTTGAAGTGTCCGGGCTGTTCCTGTCAGCCCTGTGAAACATACTCACATATTTCATAGTTTTACATTCTGGGCAACTCCGACACATGGGATTTGCTCTTAAAACGGAGCACAGCGAGGGATGAAGGGTGGTATAAAAATCAATGAGGCTTTTCAAAGGCAACAAGAAACCCAGCACCTTAGCCTGCAATTAAATAAGAGCACTGCCGGCACTGGGGATGACAGAGTATGTTGCAGGTGCTCCAGACTACACAGGATCAATTACGGGATCAATACTATGACATGATACAAATCCATGATGGAAAATGGGATGAGAAATGGAAGTTGTCCCGTTCCCTGTGTTTCAGGTGTTTACTAAAAACCAATTCAGGCAGAGCTGCACACCGTGGGCTGATTTCATAAACATGAAAGAAGACGAGTTCTAGACCAAACACGTCCTCCAGGTGGGAGTCCCATTTGAAATATTTTGTCTAGGAAATAAAGTGACAGGAGCCAAGGGGACGTGTAGCAAGGTGATCAACAAGGCGGAAAAAGAGAAATGAAACTTTGAGACATTATAGTGTTTTGAAGCTCATGGTTGGCAGGAACTGTTTACAGATCAGCTTCGAGACAAGTCAGATATCTAAACAACTGTCGTTTGGACAGAGGAGGGGAAGGACTCCTTGACATTTATGTTCAGATTTTATATTTATTGATTCTGTTTATGGCTCGAACAAAAGGAACAAATAAGACGCTCTAGACATGTCAAAGAGAAGACACTCTTTTGTAGTTGAAAGAAATGAATACATCATCTTTACTGAGGACTTGTCAGTTTTTAGCCGCAATGTTTGTTCATGCTTTTAATCATAAGTGAGGCATTCATGGTTGATAACAGATCTGGACTGCAGGCAGGCCAGTCAGGAAAAAGTGCTGTGTCTCTAAGTCTGGGCTCCAGTAGTTTGTTACATTTACAAGACATCAGATTAAACCAAATAAAAAAATTGTTGACCGTCAAGCTTATTATATCATTAGCTCATTACAAATGTCCCCCAATATTTTCTCAGTGTTTGTCGAAATTCTTTGTTTCAACTCATTCCAGCTTATTTGCATATGAAGTACTGTTTACTATCCATTTGTCCCACTGAGGAAGACTGTTGGGAGAATTCCTCAGCATCAGTGACCTTATGACAACCAGGGAGGCAGCCATGTTGATGGACTGTTTTCATCAATCAGCCACTCTATTGGCCTACATGATCACATGACAAACCAAGCCATCACTCATGAATCGAAAACCGTACTAATCCCTGAAGAAGTTAGTTCTGCGTGAAATGCCTTCTCCCCAGTAACCTTAATGTGAATTGTTCTTTGTTAATGAACTTTAGATGGTGGAGTGGATGGAGTGAGATGAAGCGGTTGAAGTGGTTCACCTTACAGTCTACCCTGCACAACAAGGGAGCAGCCGTTGTGCACAGATCATAACTCATACTCTTGCATTAGTCACATTTAAGAAAGAAAAATGTTTTGGTGGTGGCCAAACTGTTAAGGGAGCGGAGTAAAGTTCACAGAGCTTCAGGTTCAAATCCCCCAGCTGCCAGGTTGCCACTGAGGTGTTCTGATCATAGCATGGTCCTGACCCACATAACTTCCAGTGGACTCACCACCCACAGGAAGGATGGGTAGATGTTGTTGTTCAAGTTTTTCCTCTGAGCCAGCGCCTGAGGAGCAGTGTGTGGGAATGATATCATGCTCAGGGCACCTCAGCGGTTGGTCAACTTGGTAGAGGGATTCTAACCAGGGGCCTACCAGACCTAAGTTGGTTTCCTTAAGCAATATGACACCAACTGCCCCATCTCTAAAGGCTGACAATGTGGCGCAATGTGATTTCACTGCAACCCAGCAGCGGACAAGCAGATAAAGATGAATGAATGACAACTGATGCCTGAATTTTCACTTTTGTTAAATAACACACTCAACTTATTCTTAATGTCTTTCAAATCCAGATAATAGTCTTTATACTTTTTATCTGTGTCTCTTTCCCCCCCTGAGGAATCAAACTGTGTTGACTGAGCAGATAAACCTGTGTAATTATCATACATTGTCTTTCGAAGGCCTGCCTGACTCACACACCTCCCTCAAACTAAACCCCGGCTCCTCTGACAGCACCCTCGCCTCCTGCCAGTTTAATCGGACCCCTGCGACTAACACCAGCCACCACCCCCACTCACTGAAAGGGCAAACACCCCCAGGAGGATCACGCAGCCCATCATGACAACCAGGAAGTCATGATGACGATGATGAGGTCCGTGTCAGTGTGTCACGTTCATGAGAACACCAGGAGAAGATGGCGTTGCACACATCTACCCCGCTGTGGCCAATTCCACAGCCCTCTCCCCGATACATATATCACGACATAAAATACAATCATCCCGCGGGTGAGTTTGCATAATGACAACCAACGACACACTGTGATCCAAAGATCCTATTTACGTTTATGAAAATGCTCACAGTGGGAAGTCACATGTGCCTTGGGAAAACCATGGGAAACCGTAAGCTTTAACAACACAGGTCTGATTCTGAGTTCAGAGCTAATGTCTGCTGACAGCTACTCTGACGTTGACTGACGGACCTCAGGGATCGTGTGACAGTCGACCCGTCCGGCAAGCAAATTCACATTTGCATTTACTTCCTGCTGTACCTACAAAAATAAAAGTTAAAAACTCCCAGATTAACACAAGAAAGAGGGGAAAAACACTCTGAATGTTGGATGACATTTTTTTCGGACAGCAATGCATAGTTTTGACACTCCCTCCCTATCCTTGACCCCCTTTTCCTCACTCTCTCTGTTATCTACAATAATCTCTGTGCCTCCTTAGATTCTATTCATCAGAGCAGAAAGAAGCAGGCCCTGACACTGATAAAAAAAAAAAAAAAAATACCATCTGTGCCTTGCAGGGGTGAAAAAGAGTGAGAGAATCAGACAGAAAAAGAAAGGGGGTGGGGGTTAAAATGAAGCAGGCTCCGTTGTCTCCCTCTCCTCCCCACCTTGTCAATGCCATTTCAATTGAAAAGCATGGTGGTAATTAAATTCCAGCAGGGGTTAGGGGCAACTGTGCGGCGGTGCGCTGACGGGGGCGTCTGCCCTGACATAAAGATGACACAATTCAAGAGGACAGAGGGGGGCGCCGGGCGGACAAGTGGGGAGGGTGACGAATGTCATTTATTCACGTACACTGGCAGATTTGTACTACTCAATCTTCCTGACATTTAGAAAATAGAAAATGAAATGGATATTCAAACCCAGCTGAATGCCACCATGACCTTTTCACCAAATCAGGGATATTCTAAACAGATCTTTCGTCCTCCATCGGCGACATTTGCAGGATGTTGTGTGATGCTTAGGAGAAGAAGTGATTAGGTGCAGAATTAGGTACCGCTGTGTGTGCGTGTGTGTGTGTAACAGCACAGGGGGCATGACTCACAACAATAGAACTGTTGTTCACATTATAATGTAGTTATAATACACAGGGTTCACACACACACACACACACACACACACACACATCAACTGGCCCTTCATGCCCTTCCAATGTCAACAACAAAATTTCTAATGACTATTAAATACAAAAACCCTAAATCTGTATAATAAAGTGTATTTTTATCATATTTTTACAACAGGGACAGAAAAAAAGAAGAGTAGAAACAATGAGCTGTGTATAATGTGTGTTTATAAGTGACTTTACTACTTATTTTGATCAAAGTATTTATTGCACGCATCTCAGAGGACGTTATAATGAAAATAAATTATTATTACATTTCTTTTACAAATCAAGATTGTTTTTAATATTTGTTATATCTTGTTAATCCATTATACTCCACCGTGGTTTCCTGCGTTGTTTCGACAGACGGTCTCTGATTGGATGATGATTTTTTTGGTTTAGGCAGTACCGACGACCACTTTACCCAGAAAGAGCTAATCACGTTAGAAGAGTTATTATTTAAACTCTTGTGCCATCTAGTGGACAAAAACCTTATTACGACGTCTCACGTTAGTTGGCACCGCACAAGGAAAAAAAAAGCTTCGTCGATCGTTCTTCTCCTTTAACCATTATATTAAAACATTATTTCATTTCAAAGTCTATTCCTTACTGGTCCAGGCGGATTTATCCAGAAATGTTCATTGATCCCATTCCATTTGTTCAGTTATGATCCATGTGGAGACACTAACAACAATAGCAGCAGCAGCAGCACACACCGTCTGTCGTTAAATCACCAAGTTGTGTCAGTATTGGTTCAAAATGTCCAGAACTTCCTGCTTTATAGACCCTGGAGAGTGCTGTTGAACACCCGGCCCACCAATACTGGTCTCCCAGCAGTCAAAGCCACAGTCTTTCAAGTCCTGCACAGTTCTCTGCACAACAAGAGAGTCGGTCTCTATTGGAAAAATGTCAGATGATGAAGGTTAACATCAACAGTGAGTATCAGAAGAAGAAGAAGAAAGCAGGGTGAGGAAAATAGTATCTATAATTCTATATCTATTCTGCTGTTCACAAGAGGATTTAACAAGTGTCTAAATAACCTGCAAAACTTACAACTCTGTAATTATATTCAGCTTAGTTAAAACTATATTTTGCTCATTTAAGAACTATACTCTGCTCCTCTGGATCAGAGATATCCAGTAGATCAGGATCTACCAGTAGATCTCCAAAGGAGTGATGGTAGATCCTGAGCAATAACATAAAAAAAAATAATAGTAAATAAAACAAGAGATGTAATTCCATTTCAAGACGCTAATCACTGGGATGAAGAGAGAATCATGTAAGTATTGAGTCAGACACTGTAATATGTATAAGACCTAATATATAGAATAAGAATATACAGGTAAATATATTTAGAGTTTCCAATCTAGGTAGATCACTTCCGCCTGGTCATTTAACATGTTGCTCACAAGACAAAAACAAAGTGTGGACACATCTGTTCTGGAGGAACCCTACCCTCTGTCTGCATTTTCTACTCTTCCTCGTGTGTATTGAGAGTGGGTGTTAATTAAAAAGGGCCCACTAGGTGGCAGGTGTTCAACGCCATTAAGAGGCTATCAAAGCAGAACCTGAGAGGGTGATTTTTCTTTCTGTTGTGTTTAAATAAAGTTTAATGTTCAGGATTAGGCTCACAGTTCTTTATGTCCTGTGATATTCAGGACAGAAATGTATCATTGGTGGAGGGATGTTTTATTGACCACGTACTAGTCAATAGTAAGTTACACCTGGGTGAGTTGCTCTCACAGAGACCACTGATAATTGGTGCAATCATCACTCCATAAAAACTACTGAAATCACGTCTCAGTCCACGCATACTGAAGTGTATTTTTTAGATATATTAAGAGAGCCACACAAGGACAGGAATGAGATAGGAATAAAATCTGCACATTTATAAAATTATGATACAATTTACAACACACCAGACTAGCCGTAGCCTTGTGAGTTACTTGCTCATTTGTTTCCCAGAGAGGAAATATGATACAAATGTGCGGCGGCACTCAAAGAGACTGTTTGGTAGTGGCAGCTTCATCACTGCATCATCACTCAGATGGTTTGTTGTTTCAAAAAAAAAGAGGAATAAATGGGTATTTGAGGAAAACACTATTTGTTGTCAGCAGGCGACCGACAGTTTGGTTCAAACATCCCTCATTAGGTTCAATTCATTTCAGGACAAATGGCTCTGATGATGCCACATTGGCTTGGCTGGATGAGGAGTCATTTCAATTACATGCCCCATTTAAAGTGGGGAGGCTATTACAACAGCTGATATTCTGAGGAGAGAGAATCAAGACCTCAACTCTAGTGTCTGTGAAGATTCTCAGACCTACAGCTCGCTGTATTCTCACTGTAGTAGCTGGAGCAGTGGTCGTTGTGGCAGATAAATAACCTTATTAAGAGAACATTTCCGGTGTTGTGAAATATTTTCACACATCAAGGATTTCTCAAGTGAACACAGCCTATAACTTTCTGCTACCCGACCAGTGTAAAAAGTTAGACTCTTATATCAATGACTCTGCGTCATTTTGAGTTTATTGTTGTCGTCTTCACTGAGAAAATATTTCCTAATCAAATATAGTTGCATTATTGATGATGGAATCCTAGCCATTTTATTGGTCAGTTCTTTTGTTGATATGGGTATGGATCAAGTGGAAGTAATAGACAGATGGGGCCAAAAGGAAACATTATTTCTCTGCGTCCCGGCACAAATTCACCCATGGACCGGTACCGGTCCCAAGCCCAGTGGTTGGAAACCACTGAGCTAGGGGACTTTTTTTCTGAAGCTTTCTACTACTTCTGACTGACATCATATAACCCAACAATTTTATATAATAAAGTGCATCAGCATTGTAACAAACAGCCCAACAGAGGCAGAATACCTGGAATTTTTCACAAATCAATCAGAAGTAACAAAACCCCTCAGACATTTAAGTTGCTTCAATCGACATGTCTGCTGATTTTTTCTTTAGGTCTTTAACAATGAAGTTCTAAACTTGGCAGTGTACCTGGTCTGAGGAGAGTGATGCCACAACCTCCTCCTCCTGCTCCAGTTAGTTTGCTGTGGAGCCCCCTGGCCAGTGTGACCCGACAGAGTGTGTCCAAGGTGGGGTGTCCCACCCCCATCACATTCAGATGATGCTGGTTGATGTCAAAAAGCTCCTGGAAAACCAACAACAGCGTTAAATAACCCTTGTTAATAGGATGCAGTGGCTGAAATAGTGTCAAGAAAATGTTAAATATTTCAGTGGTTTAGTTGGATAACAATAAATAAGTCAGACAGACAGACAGAGACAGACAGAGTATACCTCTAAAATGTTGTAGTGTTCTCCTGTGATAGGTTCAGAAGTCATTTCTGAAAGGACTTTCTCACAAGCACATGAAATGCTGTCGACTGAGTCGAGCACTGGGTTCATTATCGATGGAAACTGCAAGGACAGAAAAAAAAAAAGAAAACACACTCAGGTCCATACTTAAGTATTTTCTTCTAATTAGACATGCTGGTTTTAATAAAATAAAAAAAAGTCAGGAAAAAAAAAAACAGATTTGATCCTTTGTGATGAAGGGAATTAAAACTCCCCAGAACATTTCTCTCTCTCAAGAGAATCATTTGCTAGAACAGATGGTGCTCTGATTAATTTGACTGGCTGAGGGGTATTATGGGATATGGGTTTTCCATAACTTGGTCTACTAAACCAATACAGTATCAGCCCCAACGACCAAGCAGGTTATAACAGGACCAAAAGTTATATATGTATGTGTATATATATATCTATATATATATATATATAGATATATATATATACATACATATATA
>JAFBJS010011827.1:123125-146565 GCA_016785265.1 Paraplagusia blochii | reverse complement strand
TTATTTACGTTGAAATTCAGTCAAAAGGACACAAGTGATAATCATAGATAATATATGATAAAATATATATATTTATATAAAAATGAACATAAATAATATATATGTTTGATAAATATATGTATATATAGTCATGTATTATCATATATTATTTGTTTATTTTTATATAGATATATATTTATAATATAATACATAATATAATATATATAATAATATATATTTATAATATAATATACATATATTATCACTTATTAATTAGGTTTATTTATATATATTTTGTCATATATATTATTTATGTTTCATTTTTTGTGTCCTTTTGACTGCATATCGACATAAATAATATGATAAAAAATATATAGTCATATCATTATTTTATATTATTTATGTAAAAATTCAGTCAAATGTACACAATTTTTTTTGTTGTAGACATCGGACTAATAATAGGTTGGTCTGTATTAAAGTTAACAAAACTCAGTGGGAAAGCACGGTGCTGGGGGAAATACTCTCCCCCCTTTTTTATCTCTGTTGAAGCATTGAGTGTCGTATTGTTTAAGGAAGTGAGAAAAGTCTTGCTGGACAAACACAGAAGCAATTACATAGTGAAAACAGGCCCACGCTGAAAAAGCCCTGGATTTTCCCCTGTGGCATCTGATCTGTATAAAAGTTCAAGGTGCTTGAGCTTAGATCCACAGCTGAGAAGGAGGACGAGTAAGACCCAACAAGGACTCCTAATACTACGTGACAGGGAGAAGAACATCAGGATGGCTGCTCCTCGCTTGGTTCTGTCCATGTTTGTGCTGCTGCTGGCTGCCATCAGCCTGAGTGAAGGTAAGAAAAAGATTTTTTAAATATTCTTCATATATATATTTAGAAATCTTTGTCAATAACCACATGCGTTTTGAGGATTATAAAGCAGTATTTATTAAACCCCCCATACAAACAATACATTACTCAAACAAACCAATGAAAAATAAGTCTATCTGCATGACATAATATTATAATATTGAAACAAACTGGTTTTAACCATTTTACCTTGTTTTTAACCCTTTATTTGATTGATTAAAGTGCTATCTATCTATCTATCCATCCATCCATCCATCCATGCATCCTACCTTACATCCATCCATCATACCTTATATCCATCATCCAAAAAAATTTAGAGCAATATGTATTTTTACCACTAGATGGCAGTAATTCACCTCTCATTGATTCCCTTAATTGACTTAATGTGAGTCAGTGTACTGTAACACAAAAAGACAGACTTGAGCTCAAAAATAACATAGTTTATAAAATATATTTATTCTAAATTAAATGATGTATATAAAAATACTAAATTTAACATTTAACTGTGTCTACTTCACGCCAGTGTCTGCAGTAGATATAGAAAAACCTGATGATAATAACAATTATAATATGCAGCCGTTATTTTACAACATTGTATCAAGTTACCACATTTAAGGAACAAACACCAGAACATTTTGCAACGCCATAATGGAATAAATGACATGTGACTAATTTTCATGTATTTCTGCAGGAAGTTAAGAAAAGGGGAACTGTGCGGCGTACAGTTATTCAATCATATTCATTCACATTTGCTTATTTGCAGGTCTGCGTGGCATCCGCCCAAAGAAATGCTGTGTCCGTTTCAATGACAAACCCCCAATCAGGGAGAACGTGGTCTCTTACACCCTGACCAATCAGCAGTGCTCCAAGTCAGGCGTCCTGTAAGGAGGAAGAAATACTTTAGTAAATATATTTAATTTTTCTCTTACACAAGCAGTAAATCTGACTTTTCTCTCTGTTCAGGTTGAAAATGAAGTCTGGCCGCCAACTCTGCTACAGGCCTTCTGACCTCTGGGTGAGAGACCTCATGAACCAGCTGGACAACAAGGTCCTGCCTCAAGAGGTGTCCAATCTGTAGAGGGGGACACATCTGTGTTCACAGAACCAGAGGTTCTCTTGAAGTACAGTCCGTCTGTGTTCATGAAAAGACTGTGCGAGACAAGATCATACCACATATGTTGAGTGAAAACATTTTTGACCTCTCATTCTCTCCAGCACAAGGAACACAGGGATCTTTTTTTCAATCATTAAGTATCAGGTTTTTTTCCGTTTTACATATATTTAGTTTTTAAACATTTACTTTTCTTTGGGTCTTTAAGTTTTACTTTATACACATGTTAAGCTCAACATTTGGGTCATTTGTTAGTGTAGAAGCAGCTTTTATACACTGATAAATTATTTAATGCTTTAGTAACAAAACACGGCGGATTTTAAAATATTATTTATATAGAGGCCTTTTATTTTTCTACTTCCACGAGGTGTCACTGGTAGATTACGAGCTAGCGTTTACACGGTTGTTCCGACCCTCTAAGTTATGTTTTCTATTCAATATCAACCATTTTTTTGCCTTGTTACACTCGACTATTCCAATAAATTGATATTATTCAATATATGAGTGTGTCTATGTTTTTTACAACTGTATTTGAAGGCAGCATTGTTTCGCCTGAGGCACCTGAAGGCCTATTACGTCACGCAGGGCCAGTTTATATCAACCAATAGGACCGTGGATTTACGTTCCCTTACAATTCAGTCAAGCCATCTGACTCCTTACTTGACCGGAAGCTTTGTTTCCGCACTTCACAATAAGATAGCTCAGCTATGACCCACTATCTGATTACAGATTAACGCAACTCAGACAAACTGTTAAGGCTTGTGCTTTCAACCAAGCAGCTCCTGGAACAGTTTATAGATCTTAAATCTTTGTTCACATCAATGATACAAGTACATACATAACATGAAACGTAATGAATTCTTTAATTTGAACGTGTCGTAATGAGTGATTAGGCAATCAATATCCACTTTTGGGGGTGGGGCGAATTGTTTACCAATTGCTCGATCCACAAGTAATTTTATCATTAAAAAAGATGTTATCATTGTGTCTGTAACATGTAGATAACTGTAAAATGGGGTTGCTACAGTATATATATAAACGTAATCTACACTGGCACAAGAAACATTGAAATACGATATGGTCTTATTTTGAAAATCCCAAACCGAACGTGAAATCGTAACATTCCCTGTGCTCACTGAGCAAAGAAAACAGTCGAAGGCTATTTCGTCGTAGCCTCCGTTCGCGGCCATATGTAACAGAACCCCCACTCACCCATTCATTGTCGCTGCCGTTCACAGACTCGTTGGTCTCAGGAAAGGAGAGCGGTGTTTCCGGCGCGGTGCAGCGGGTGTTTTTTTGGACCTTTATCGGTGTTTGTGTGACTGACTGTCGGTTACAGACTGGGCGGTGACAGCACACTACTACAATGATCGAACGACCAGAGACTGCGGTCCCGAGCATCGCTGTAAGTCCTCGGATTTTTACATAATTCGATTAATTACCATACCTTTGTTGTTTTAATTAACGCTGTAAGTCAAAACTAGTTCTTTTTTTTACACCAAATGTGTCCAAGTCAATGTGTTTTCTCCCGATCTTCCAAACATGGAGATCTGTACCCCAAATCTCTATTACAATGTGCTCACTTCAGGATTTGTGAGGGATTTGCCAAAACAAGATTAATAACCAGCTGAAATCTAGTTGGTATATTTAATCTACATAATCTCGTGTTTCATTCGGCTGGGTTAAATTAGCTGTAATATCGAGATATGTCCCGCATTCCGTCGTTTAAAAATGCACGACACCTCCTGCCTATCGCTGTAGCCTGGTTCTGATGAGGCCAGATTGTGGTGGGTGGGGGCCGAATACATGCCATGACAATAGGAATTTGTGTGGTAGGAAATATGTGTTTGTGCAACGTTTTGTTGCCTGACTTTAAGTTCAGACTCTTATTATTTACTTCTGTGAAGTTGCAGGGGTTTCTTTTCCCTGAAAAATAAGTGTTGCTCCTAAAGGTCCTCGAACGCAGCACAAAGGAACGTTTGTCAGAGTTTGGGGATGATCAGACATGAGTTGTGAAAGCAGTGGAAAGTTGTTGTTTTTCTGCTTTTATTACATAACAATAATGTCGGACGAAAGACGACATTTCTAACCAGCAAGGTTGACATTTGTCTTTACAGTCAGTTCAGGAATAAAAATAAAAGTCTCCCACTATTCCCAAGCTGTTGTTTTATGGTGTTACCGGGAAGTACAGTCACAGTAGGGAACAAGGTGGCTTTAAGAGGCTGGTAACAGTGCAGTGGGTTCAACCATAGACTGTAGAAGTTGACATCTCTTTATATATATATATATACACACCATCCAAAGGTTCTGGCAGAATATTACCACTTTTATTTACCGCCATGAGTTGAAAAATAAAAAAATAAAAAAAAAAAAATAGTGAAGATATTGTCATGGTCAGAAGTAATGATTTATATTTGAAACGAGTGTAAACGTAAAAGTTTGTGCCTGAACAAAAATACGTAGCCAAAAATAGTGGTAATGGATTCATACCTGTTTTATTATTATCTATTTTTTCAAAAATCCTGTGTGGCCTAAAAACAGCTGAAATAGTATTCTAACCGAGCGTAGAAGATGCACCTATGGAGTGATGATGCTTGCCGTCAGAAAAATGGAAAAATAATTGGATGTGATGCAAATATTATCAAACAAATATTTATGTAAATATATTTTATTATAAGTTTAAATATATTATCTCATCCAATTAATATGTAAAAGGTAGTAGTTCTGCCATTAGCACCATGTAGATCTCTGTATGTTTTCGGAAATTATATTTTGTCAGTGTAGTTCAGTGGAAACCAAATCCAATGGTTGAGTTGGAGTTGATTTTCTCAGCTGTAGACTCAGCAGTACAGTACGGTACAGTACAGTACATCTGATGACAATGAACCAGGCATTCCACTATCAGCACTAAACTGTGGGAGGGGTTCACATGAATTAGTCAGTCTTCAGCGTGTTCTCCGGAGTTCTCTCCGTTCTTTAGCGAGTCAGAACTATCCAGTTGTAAGTAGCTTAAATAAAGGTTGGCAATCCCAGCAGAACAAAAAAAATTCCAATAACTCACAGAATACTACAGTGACCTCTCAGCTACTCTGGGATGCTGCAGTGTTCCATCATCATTACTATTATGTAAGACACTCACTCAGTATGTAGGTGGATCAAACCAGGGAATGGTGGAAAGAGCTTCAGGCTCTTAACAGCGGTTCCGTTTCTGTGTGATGTGATGCTGCTGAGTATTGATGGCCAGTATGTGTGTGTTTGCGGAACGTGTTCTGTCGACGCTGATGTGTAGCCGACAGTTTTGTGAATGTCACAGTCAACACACCACAGTATTTAGAACACAGAGTAGCCTGAAGGTGTTTGTAACGTGATGGTCTTTTAGACATTGATTTTTAGTCATTGATTTTCCATCCACACAGTTCCACGATTTGTAAATGGGGTTTTACTGTTTTCAGATAAAATTCTCACCTCCAGGAAATGAATAATGGACGTCCACTGCCCAGAGACTAGAGACACATTGTGATTACCTTATTTTACGGACTATAGGTTGCAATCTTTTCATTTATTGGCTTGTTTTGCGACCTACATTCAAGTGCAACTAATTTTTTAAAATATTTAATTTTACATGTTTGTAATTTTGGACGACAGTGGTGGCTCAGCGGATAAGAAAGCAGACTTGGGGCCTACAAAGATTCAGGTTTGAATCTACCAGCTGCCTGATGGCTAATGAGGTGCTGTGATCATAGCACAGTCCTGACCCACATAACTTCCACTGGGTTCACCATCCACATGAAATCCTACAGTATGGTACAGTGTGATTTGGGTGGCAGTCATGGAGATTGCTAACCCCTAGAACTGTGTGGAGGATGTACCAGTATCTGCAACTCCTGTAAGGCGCAGTAGAGTTGTTTACATTCTTGGACTGAGCTCTGGAGTAAATCGTAGTCCAGAAAATATGGTAGCAGTAAAGTTAATAAACTTGACTTTTATTCTGTATATTTCTTGACTAAGATAAATTTAATTCCACGACTGACAGAGCAATAAATAGTCCAAAACACAATGTGATGTCTGTAATTGTGCCACTTAGACTAATGTGCTTGTTAGCTTGGACGGAACAAGCAATAAAAATTGTCATTAAAAGAATTAAGTGAAACACTCGCTAAAGATGTGTTACCATAAACCTAAGAACAGCCAAAGACAGACATGAAGAATTCAGAGAGAGTGTTAGTGGATTCCACTTCAAATATTACTGCTCTAATAATAGAAGTGGATAAAATTAATTCCTCAGTGAAAACCACAGGTAGAGACTTATCTATTTAAGAACTTCTGAGATGATCTCCATGACTTTAAAGTGGTTTTCCAGCCTTGTTTATCAGCGTCAACATTTCCCATTGAAACCATGTAGGACACAGTGTGAAAGGACAGCAATCAATTGTGTTTGCCTCATGTGGCGTGTGGGTTAGTGGACATAGGGACCGGGGGTGGAGCATGGTGGGGCGTTATCTGACATCGCAGTGAGAGCTGGGACACACAAAGAAGAGAATGGGTAACGGAGGATAAAGAATGAGGAGAGTACAGCCTGAGTTTTCTGACGGAAGTATCATATGACTCTGAAAATATTCAGAGAAGCAGAATTTTATCCTTGTTTATTTAGGCTGGGCTTGGACGGACGCAGAACTGGAGACTTTGGAAGAACACAAACGTCTCCAAGCGTTCAGAGATTTGAAACAAAAACCTTTGTTCCAAACTCCGTTTGACATAGATTTGTTATGAATATCAAACATTATCTAGATATATTGTGGACTTTCTAAAGACATTCCACAAACTAGTTCACTCATACTGTAAACGTGCCAATGCAGTTCTCCTTTACAAAACTTTTAACTTCTGTCCTTCTTGTTGAATTTTAGGGTCTGCATTTAGAGTGCCCCCGTTGGATAGTTTAGCTCATGCACTTGTTATTTTTTTTCCAAATTTTTCTATCGTCCACCATTTGTCAGAAGGGATATATTAAAGCAAATTTACTTTATCGAACAAAAAAATTATGGGTATTTTAGTTTGGACTTTTTTGAAAAAGTGGACTTGGATCCGCAAGGCTTCAGGTTGGAATGGATACACTTATTAAGATGAGTGAATGAAAAAAAAATCTGTTGCCATGCCGAGCAATAGAGCTTGATCCTTGGGGTGTAAGGTATTTAAGGGGTTAGCCTAGTAAGGAGTTTGCGTATTTGCGTAGGGTATTTCAGACTTGTCATTCGTCCAGGTCTGGATATCCAAAGAGTTTCTTCTGTTTTTCCTTTCGGCTTGTCCCTTTTTTGTCAAGGGTTGTCTAAGCGAGCCAACAATTTTCTTCGACCAACAGTAGTCCAATTTCTAACAGTACCCTGCAAGTTAACATCGCTAATGGTGGTCATTGTTAACCCAGACCCCAACCGATCTGGTATGGGAATAATTTTTTTGTTCCGTAACTTTGAATTGGCCAAAGTTTTAGGCCGGATGCCACCATTGGCTGGTTTGATATCCAAAAAGTTTAGTTGTAAGAAACTGGACTTCTTCAACTCCAAGAAGTCCAGTTGCTTCCAACAAAAAGAGTAATGTAATGTTTTCTGTATCTGTGTAGACAAGGTCTCAAAGTTGTGACTTACATGAGGCCCCTGGGGCAGATGACAAACTCCTGTCAACGCTCATATTTACATATGTTACAGTGGAAACTATAGCAACAGCCCAGCCCAGGTGTCAGTTCTCAGCTGAGTGTTTGAGGAATCTGATCCAGTCAGTTTTCAGCTGCACCAGTCGTCACTTACAAACAGCAGAAACAGTTTTATTTTCTTTAGAATAACATGTATTTTTAATGTCTGTCTGTCTTTCTCGTGCACACACTTTGGCGATGCAGGTTTTTGGAGCTTGTCCGTCTTAGTTAGCCTAATAGACAGACTTTTTGGCAGTGTTGCCTCAAACCCATTTCCTCCCTTTCCACGCTCATCAGAACAACCCTGTTATTTCTCCGTGTGAGTTGACCATGAACCCCCACCCTAAGAGGCCGACTCTCACAACACTCTTTTCCCCTCTTGTATTTATCCCGGCTTCAAAGGGTCTCCGTCACTGCAGGACACAGAAATGCTAATTGCATGTTTACAAAAAACAAGAGTTTCATCACTTTGAGTGCACGTGATAATTGTGCGGCTGCAGCTACCGTTTTTCTCCAGTGTGGTGTTTGTGCTCAGACGAACGGGACCTGTATTTACGTGTGTACACATTTTGATAAGGTTCTGATCTGTGGTGCGACGTAACCGCACTGTCTTACTCTTAAAGTTTTACGTCTAAAACTTTACTGAATGTGGGCTAATGTTGATGCTAAGTATTAAGGAATGGATGTAGAAACTCAGTTCTTAATGCGCCTTGAAACACTGAAGGTATCAGTGGACTACTCCACCCCACCTCCCTGGTTAAATACACTTATATTACATATCAGCCAGTTGTGACTTCACAAGTGCTGGAGTAGCAAAGAATACATACAGTCCAAATCTTCAACTACTTCTTCTTCTCTTCCTTTTGGCTTGTCCCTGTCTCAGAAGTTGCCAGAGAAATTTAAAAATTTCCATCTCACCCTGTCCTCTTTGTCTTCTACTCCAACTACCTCTATGTCCTCCCTCACTGCATCCATCAATCTCTTTGTCTCCTACCTGGTAGCTCCATCTCTAGGATCATTCTTCTACCAATGTCTCCACTGTCCCTCCTCTGAACACGTCCAAACCATCTCAATTTGACTTCTCTGGCTTTTTCTCCAAATCTTCCTGTCTGTGTTGTCCCTCTAATCACCTCATTCCCGATCCTGTCCATCCTTGTCTCTCCTAAAGAGAAACTCGGCATCTTGAACTCCTCCACCTCCAGCTCCGCCTCCTGTTTTCTACCTATTCCTAGTGTCTCCAATCCATCCATCATCTAAGCCAGGGGTGTCAAACTCGTTCCTCAAGGGCCACTGTGGCTGCAGGTTTTTCTTCCAACCTATCCAGGGCAAACTAGTTGGCCAATCAGCTGTCTGGGGACCCTCCCTTTGTGGATCTGGTTTGACACCCTAGATCCTAGCCATAAATCATCAACTAATCACTGTCATTATCCTTGGTCTTTGGTTGAGATCATCAGTGTCCCAAATAAAGTTTTGATACTAAGTCTCTCAACATTTGTGATATATATTTATACCAAAATAAACTCTCTCTCTGTTTGATACTCAGTAACAATTGGTTTGTGTTTGTTTTTTCTGCAGCAGCGGAACCTGGAGGGCTACGTTGGCTTCGCAAATCTACCCAACCAGGTCTATCGGAAGTCGGTGAAAAGGGGCTTCGAGTTTACATTAATGGTTGTCGGTAAGTTGGAATAAAAGCCACGTGAATTACTGCTAATAAAACACTTGAAACAGCATTTGGTTTCACCTAAGTACTGTAGTATTAATGAGATTATAACACATACTGGTGACCAGAAAGAAACAGTTGACTATAAACAAGGACAGTGGGAGTAAATGCATCGTTAAAGACAGAACATGTGTCAGATTATAAACCTAAATTAAGATTAAAATGCTGGTTCCAAAGCCAAAAAAAAGCCTTTTTTTATTGGGATTTAAAATGGATTCTGTGAGAGGTCAATCTACATTGACATTTCTGTACAGAATATAGTGAACATGGAGGGGCCGGGAGTTGGGGGAGCAGCAGCTTCAACAAGAAGAAAGTAGAAAACGTCAACAGAATGGCACTCAGCTGCTCTGATTGACAAGCTGACAAAATTCCAGAATTCGCTGTGGGCTCTTCAGAGTCCGTGCCTTCGGAGTGTATTCCCACACAGCCCTTAGGGGAGTTGTCCTCTGCGTAGTTTCAGGATGCACAGTGACAAGTGTGTGTGTGTGTGTGTGTGTGTTTTGGCTGAGTCAAACTTTGGTTTCACAGTGTGGCTAACATCATTACCGAGGAAGAAAAGTGGAGAAAGAGGTGACAAGAAGTGGAGGAAGCGTTGGTTTAAACATTGACTCAGCTTTAAGTATAATATGATGACAAAACAATAATATAGATGATAATTTTTATCTCAAAAATAATAATTGGACATCGGCAGTGGTGGCCTAGTGGATAAGTGAGCGGAATTGGGTCCTCGGGGTTTGAGGTTTGAATCCACCAGCTGCCAGGTTGCCACTGAGGTGCTCTGATCATAGCACCGTCCCGATCCGATGTTATTTGGGTGGTGCTAGCTGCCCATGCGACCCGGCAACGGACAAGCAGAAGAAGATGAATAAATAAATATTTGGACATTAAAAGACTACATAAATCTGCAGAACAAGAATTCATTTATAATATAAAAAAACCCTGCAATGCACTGAAGTGATGGCACAACAGCTGAACCGCAGTACAGTGAGGATACAACAGTGGGTGGGGTTTGATGATGATGACTGTCATTACATTATTGCATAAAGAAAAAACAACCACTCCTAAGAGACAGACAGGGTTGGACAGTGGCATGCGAAACAGTTCCAGGGTGGGGAGGGGTGAGGAAAAGGGAGTGAGAGAGAGAGAGAGGTTACGTTAATGTTGTGAGGGGTCATAAATATAAATGCGTGTACACAGGCAGAAACACAGTCTTTATTATCTCAGCCTGGGGTTTCAGCTTCCTGTTTAGTCAACAGCCACAGAGGCCGAGTAGCAGGAGGGAGACAAAGAGTGACGGCTTGGTGAAGCACCAAAAGGAACCACAGTCAACCAGATCCTTGTTCAAGCCTCACACACACACACACACACACATTTCTTGGCTCTGGAAACACATGCCCCAGCTGATCCACATTTCACACAAACACTCACACAACTGTCGGGTGGATAGGATGTGTGTTTGACGACAGAACGCAGCGTAAATTTACAGATTGAAATGAGGAAAAAGACGACTTTGGTAGGATGCACCTCAGCATTTAGGTTTAAAATCCAAAGTCCATTGGTTCGCCTTTGGATGTGGGTGGTCTCAGTATTTTGAAACATCCACTAAATTCAATGGAAACCTTTTCTACAAGTCCTTTGTTGTTTTTTTTTTACTATCTAAATTATCTTTGTCCTGTCCTTGTCTCTCTCCCATTCCCTCTCTCTCTCTGAGAGGGAAAAAAGCTGTTTCCTGCCCCTCTGTCCAACTGGCATGTTGAGTAGAAGCTCCTGGAAAGATTAGAGAAATGTTGAGGGAGTGAAGTAGAAACTCCAACTTTGTGTCAAAGCTGTAAATTCAAGCATAAGAAGTGACAGTGGCCAACTAAAACATCTCTTAGTTACTGACTGGAAAAAGTCTATATGTTCTCATGGCAAACGTAATCTGGTTTGTGTTCAAAAGTTGTTTTTTTTTTTTTTTTTTACTTTTGGAGTTGGAGGTGTCTTTCTTACAGGTGTGTGCAGCAGCGTGATCCAAATGCAAATCTTTGTTTTTCATATGATTGGCACGTCGGTGTGGTTCTTCTCTTCCTGTTAGCACATGTTAGTGTAAAAGATTTCAGGCATGCAGCGCCAAGTCACTTTACCTCGCGAAGACGTATCACATCACAGCCCGTCATATCACATCACTTTGTAGTTGTACGCAAAAAAAAAGGAGGAACAAGGTTTGATGCCGCTCCAATCAGTGTCCTCCTATAACAGCCTCTGGGGAGACTGTTCAATTGTGTTCTGATCATAAACATGAAGCTATTTCATCATTGCTGCCTGTGACGATTGGCATAACAGATAGTTTCAGTACAGAGGGAACAAAAATCTACGAACAAAAAGATCTTTTGTCTGTCTGCATCAGAATCATCTTCTTCTTCTCCTTTCAGCCCGTCCCTTTTTTCAGGGGTTGCCACAGCGAGTCAACTATTTCCATTTCCCACTGTCCTGTGTTTCCTCAACTCTAAATAAAATGCAACAACACCTGCAAGAGACCTATACGCCCTACGATACCTCCTTAAGGTTTTGTCTAGTGTTAACATGTAAATAAGTCTTATCTATTGTATCTAGAATGATCCTAGAGATGGAGCTACCAGGTAGGAGACAAAGAGGAGATTGATGGACGCAGTGAGGGAGGACCTGGAGGTAGTTGGAGTCAGAGTAGAAGATGGAGAGGACAGTGTGAGATGGAAATTGTTGACCTGCTGTGGCAACCACTGAAAAAGGGACAAGATGAAAGGAGAAGAAGACATCTTTTGTGTCTCTGTATTTGGTGTACTTGGACAGTTATGGGACGTAACCTTGTCATAGACAAAGGACCGCTATGTAAATGTTGTTGCCTTCATACTATGTCTGTTGCCTTGACTGTTTGTCCGAACTATCTTTGCCTTAGTTGCTGTGCGCTCACATCCATAGTAATCTGTCCCTCTGTTTATAAGAGAGTCTTGAGGCTGAGGATTGACCGTCTTGCCCATTGACCTTGCAGTAGAAGGTCGGTAAAGAGCGGCTTTAGTGGAGTTAATCTGCTAGTCTCAGATCCATCGATACACACCAAGCTGACAGACGCACCAGTGTAATGTGGTGATCTGCGTGATTACAATAAGATGTGTGAATGATATCGGTAACAGGTTTTCATTGTTGTTTAAAAGTTTTGATTTGCTGAAGAACAAAATGTAATGAATTAATACTTCAATTGAAGTAATTCAGTTGGGTTTTTTATTTCATTTGACCAAATGTTGCTTTGATGCATCTTGTTTTTTTGTGTCACGGCAAAGGGAGGTTGGACAGTCAACGCACTGCTGGCTTGACTCTGGCTGTGATTGGTTGAATTGATTTAGTTTCTAAAAATACAAATGGTTTCCTATTTTTTCTTTTTTTTTGTTTTGGTCAACTAAACCTTTCGGAATGTGAATAAGTCGGTGCAGACTGTTCTATTTATAAGGCTCCATTTCACTTCCCTCAAGCTACATGTGCCGATCTTTGTCTTCTTCATATATTTAGTTTCAAAATGATTTGTTTGGGATCAGTGGTTATCGTGTCATGTTTCCAGATGACGTATTTAAGTCTTAAAGGCACAGTGGGATTTTGAACTGGGGATACACGGATACAGACCAAGCCTGTTGACGAGAAAAGGTTTCTTCAATTTAGTTGGTGTTGGATTTAACTGGGACATTTCATGGGGAACAAACCATTAAAATTGTTGCAATAAAGGTTTTAGCTTTCCGTGTTAGGACAGGTCAAAGTGTAGGTCTGCTGTAGAAGAAAAAAAAAACTCCATAAACTCTGCAGAGGCAAGACTAAAAATGTTTCTAAGAGCCTGAAACCAGATTGGACCTGGTGTCCACACTTCCTGTCTGGTCTTATGTAGATTTTAAATGTCAATAACATTTAAAAAAGTGACTCACTCAAATTATCCTAAATTACTACAATATTAGCAAACTGTGCAGGAGAAAAAGGGAATCTAATTGAGAAGAAATGTTGCTTAAAGATTTCACATCTGAAAGTAGCGTAAAAGCCAACACCTTGGTCACCTCCAATTTACTGCAAACGGATCTTGAACATTTCAAGACTTCTGAATGGATTTTGGCTCAAGTTTTGTCTTTATTCCTTGAGCCAGAAAATCACTAGGACCATGTCCACCATTTGACTGTGTTTCAGTTCATTGAATGAGTCCACACTGTGAGAATTCCAAAATGATGCCGGATCCATAATTTACTGCACCTGCGAGCTGGAGCTGCCAGCTGGAAGTGTTGTGATCGGTTTAACATGCATGAGAATCTGGTTTTATTTTCTCCTCCACTTTTGGAATTTCTAAGGAACTCCTCGGAAAAGCTGGGGGAAGCAGCAGACGAGGGAGAAACCTATAAAATAAATGTCAGGGATAAGTGGGTTGTTACACTTTGTTACATTGAACAGGTGTCACTCTGATTTTGTCTTCGCCCTGTGTTTTGGGTCAAGGTTACACATAGCTGTGATGTGTCTCAAAGACATTTTCTTTGCAGACCTTTATGGAAACGTTCACTAAAATCTGCACTTTGGAAACTTCCCTGGAAGTTTCTTTAATGTCTGAATTTGTTGTACATTGATACATATGAACCTTAATGTTGTTTTTCCCTATTTATCACATTCTGGAATTGTGTAACCCATTTCTTCCCCGAGCAATGAATGTGTCCTGATCAGCATTTGCCAGAGTGAATCATCCTTTTCCATCTCCCACTATCCTCTGTATTGTCTTCTCTGACTCCACTACCTCCATGTCCTCCTTCACTGCATCCATCAATCTCCCCTTTGTCTCCTACCTGGTAGCTCCATCTCTAGGATCATTCTTCCCTACTCTGAACATGTCCAAACCATCTCAATCTGTCTTCACTAGCTTTTACTCCAAACCTTCCTGTCTGTGTTGTCCCTCTAATCACCTCATTCTTGATCCTGTCCATCCTTGTCTCTCCTAAAGAGAACCTCAGCATCTTTAAGTCCTCCACCTCCAGCTCTGTCTCCTGTCTTGTACCTATTCCTTGTGTCTCTAATCCATCCATCATGGCTGGTCTCACAGCCGTCCTGTAAACCTTTCCCTTCACCTTAGCTGACTCTCTTCTATCACAGATCACTCCAGATTTTTTTTTCTCCAGCTGTTCCATCCTGCATCGTCTCCATTCTTCATCATAAAGAGTAAAACTAAGAATCTGAAATACACAAAAGAACACCTCCACAGAAAATGACTTGTTGGGTTTTCAGATTGGTTGCGGTTGTCTGTCAGGTCACAGCCAGATGTGACCAACTGTACAAATAAGCCAGTCAAACACAGTCATCACCACTGGACAGCAGCTTGTTTACAAACTCGTTGCTCCAAGCCGTCTCACCGCCTGTGGGCAGAGCAGACTACTGCATGTGTACGAGCGAGCTCGGATCCGGGTCAGGTTTGCTCGTTGGGACCTCTGAGGAACCGCCTGGATGCCCTTTCTCCGTTTTCCACGCTCTGTTCCCTTTCTTTCTGTCGCTATTTTGAGACGCACATGTCTGCAGTGACCTAGCACGTGCTGATTCTTTTTCACAGTGGAACAGTCACTCTCTAATTAAAAAAAAAAAAGCCTCAGGGAAGTGGGTGGTGTCACGTCGAGGCTTCTGTGGCCGTCCAATTTGGACCACGCCGATCAGACGACCTACAAACACCGTTTACATTGGATTCAGACAGTTTTACAAACTGCTGCACTTGCAGATCCTTATCTTTTTTTCTAAAACATCAACCTTTGGCCTCTGCCAAAACCTATTCCATTTAGCCTCAACAATAGAGCATTGTCGTATCCAGCTCTCCAGTGGTCAGTGAACACATCGTCAGGCTTCACATCTTCTCCGCGTCTGTTCGTCTGCCTGCGTCTCTCCACTGTTCTTTTGTTGCCTGTATGTTTCCCAGATGTGCAGTTTCACACTTTGTGTTAAAGGCTTCACACATCTGTTAGATGTGTGTCTGGGTGGGTGTGGGGAGGGTGTTTGTTGGGTGTTAGTCGATAGGATGTGAGGGGAGCAGCTGCTGCCTCAGGGTTGGAGAGGGAGGAATGTTAGGAATCCAATGGGAAACCCACTTTGACCATCTGAACGTTCCTCTGTGTCGTAGTCCATCTCACAGTAACTGCAGTAACATGATCCATACTTGATCTTCGCAGTAGTAAAAAGACAAAGTAACAATGGCCAGTCCAACCCGTAACGTTAGCGTTATTGTCTGGAGTTGTGATTCATAGCGCTGTGCTGTAAAGTGACGTCTTCACTCTCTCAACTATTCCAGGGTTTTCCATTCACATTGTGATGAAACGGCATCATCTGCTGTGATTTTTTTTTTTATATTAAAGACAGAAAAATATCTGTCTGAGGACTTTGTTTATACTTACAATAACATGAGATGACTGAACTCCACATCACATCTGCACCACAGACGAGACGAGACAAGTCCGCTTCAGACAGCACAGAGAGGAGGTCTGTCAGCAAAGGAAACTGACACCTTTGACTCATGACCCTCTGCCCAGGAATGAGTCTGGACCCAAGGAAAACACAGGCTTGATAACCAGCTGAAGGTTCAAAGCCTTTGCCGTAGAAATATTAAGATTTAACACATCGCAGATGGCCAAGAACAGGAGGAAGTTTTAAAAATGGGAAATCTAACCCCCATTCTACTGTAAAAAACAAGCGGACATATTAGATATCGACACAAAGAACTGATTTGTTATCGTAGCAACCAAAAAACAGCATTTTTAGCCCAGTAATAAGCCTTAAGTCAAGGCTTATTCTATTGTGGATTTTTCAGGTTTTGTTCTCAACTTTAATGATGTCTCAGACATGAGCTCATGTAAGAGAATAAAATTGTTGTGCATGACAATCAACAAAGAAAACCTACAGGAAATTAAGAAAAAAAATGTCTTCCCTCTGCAGGACACTTACGTAATTTCCAAAATATAAGTCGCTCCAAAATATGACACGCCACAAGGACAAACAACAGTGCCCTCTAGTGCAATGATGTATTTCAATAAATAAGTCGCACTTGTGTACAGATCGCAAACTATGCTAAAGAATGAAAGATGTGCAACTTCCGAAAATATTGCAATTTCTCAGAGTGCAGCCATCGATCCATTTTACCCTGCTTATCCATTATTGGCGGCAGGGGGCAGCACTCCACAACTGCCACTCAAATCACACTGTACCAAACCACACCTTCCTGTGGGTGGTGAGCTTACTTGGAAGACAACCGCCCCAACCGGGATTCAAACTTGCCCAGGAGGTGAACCCTGGCATTGCCTCACAACAAAGCATTATTCTGAAATACTGAATTAATTTATTTCGTATCAACATGTTGTAGTATCAACAGAAAGTCCTTATAACAAACTATAAAAAAATCCTGAATAAAAAGCAGAAGCACATGATCTGTTCCGGGTGATGACGTGAGAAGATAAATGGTCCGTTTTTTTATTTCCACCTCATTAAAGTGCAGAATATGACTTTTCTAATCTGTATCACGAGCCACTCAGATAGTTGATGATCTAAGGCAGTGGTTGGTCCAGCTGCCTGCATGTGATTAGTTTCTCTGTTGGGATAGTTTCACTTCATTTCCTGCTGTTTGCTTTGTCATGGTGGCATCAGGGGTGATATGTACAGGCCAAAAGAGTGAAGCTGTCACCAGTCACTCTTCAACTCACACCTGAAGTGACTTATTAATCCCTTCCTTACAAAAGTGGGTGTCATTTTTATGTCTTGTACAAACATGTGCTGATGTGAGGAACAAAACCTTAATCCTCAAAGAAAAGGCATTTTTAGTCCGAATCTGATCCCAGGACATCTGCTAAGTCATGTGGCCTTTGGGAGCTTTTCAACAGATTTGTTTCTACACACTGGTATGATTTCCCCAAAGCAGCAATTCAATGAGCCACAAATATTGATCTGCAACTACAGTTATACGTGTGTAATCAAACAAAAATGTGCACTCGTTCCATCTGGTAAAGAGTCCTAGGACTGCGGGTTGGACAAACAATCTGAAGACATTCTGGGTTACAGGAATCTTGGATTGGATTGCGTTCAAAGCCCTCAGTGGAGGCAACAAAAATAAACATATGAGAGGATCGAGCTTAGAATTCTGATTGTGTTTCCAGGTTTGACATCGAGACCTGGTATGAATGGATAAAATGTATGGGTTTCATTGTGAGACGTTGTTGAATATAGGATGTAGTTTAATCCTGAGCAGGTTTCCTGTTTCTTTAAACTGGAGACTGGAAAACCCTGATGCAGCGAGTGCAGCAGTTGTGGCACAGAGGTCCTTCTAGGACAGACAGCCCTCCTTCTTCTCCTCCATCCAAAACTCTCTCCTCCAACGCATTTTTCATGAGACACGAGCCAGAGGCTCCACAATTAATCACCGCATTGTGTGTCTCTCTCTCTGTGTGTGTGTGTGCGAGTGTGACAGGGCGCATGATGTTTATGTTTGACGTTTCATTGTCAAGTCAATGTTATTATGTGTGTTTGTCGAGCAGGCAGTGGAAAGTTGGCGGAGTGAGGAACCGAACAGAAAGATTTACCGTGTATAATAAGGGAAGTGTTTAGCGAGAGCGATGGTAAGGAGCCGCACGAAAACGGATGGAGGAGAGGAAATGTTTTATTCCCTCTATCAGAAAGCTTTTCTTGCTGGCAGACAGGCTCCTGACCCTTCTCCTCCCAGAGAATGAATCAACCCGGGTTTTCCCTACTTCAGCTCCATCCCCCGAGGCCCTCAGTGTGCTGTGGAAGCACATACTTCCCAGTATGCCTTTTAATGCATGTGTTCATCTCCAGCACGTCCTCCACTGTCATTGCTTTCTCATAAAATGGAGACTGTGTTTAAATTCATGGCCTTACTTACAAAAAGGAAAAGCTAGCATTGGAAGTTTATGCCCTTTGCGGTGCCTTATTTATAGCCGTGGAAAAGATACAGGAATTTTTACAAGGCGAATTCAGTTGCTCCCAATCCAAGGACATGGTCATTTAGGAATTGCGGTAGTATTGGGTCAAAGTGGGACCTCATCTGTACAGAAAATGGGTTGTATCTCCCATTTCTTATGCCATTTTTTTTTCTAAAACTAAAATTCATACTTCCAGTCGAGATAGGTCTTTGACAACCTGACTCCTACTCTCCCTAAACTATTAGCGTTATCAACAGAAATTAATGTTTATGAAAATAGAATTATGTCGTTCGAGTAAAAAAAACTAAAAATTAAACTCCCCAAAGTGTTTTCCCTCAGAGGTTACATAATTCTGGTCTTTGGGAATCACTTAAATGTGAGATATCTTGAGTTTCTTAAACGGATTCTTTTTCTCCTCAGGTGAGTCGGGCCTTGGGAAGTCCACGCTCATCAACTCCCTGTTCCTGACTGACTTGTACTCTAAGGACTACCCTGGTCCTTCACAGCGCATCAAGAAGACGGTGCAGGTGAGTTCCTTCTCTAGTACATGTGGAGCTACGGCAGCCTTCACGTGACATCACAACTGCTCTAATGGGTACTCTAAGGTTCTTGTTTTTTTTTTTTTACGATCATTACAATGGGCTTTGTTCTCCTTCTGAATGGAAACGTTCTTCAGTTTTGTGCATCTGAAGTATTAAAGTGAAAAAAAAAAAAGAGATGGGACAAAAAGATACGATTGAAGTATAAAGACCCGTAGTGTTTCTAGAGATGGCGAAAGTCAAGACGCAGACAGCTGGGCTTCAGCGCTCGGTTTTGTCCTTTTATAGTCATGACAAACTGAGAAGGACGAGGGAGGCCACATGTTGAGCAGCAGCAGCAGCAGCAGAAGAGGGAGGGAGGGAGGAAGAAGTGGACGAGAATTGGTTTGGGAAAAACTTGTAAAACTAAATGGAAGTCTAGCTACACGACCTACACTAAGATCTGAGAGCAGAAGAGCAAAGTAGGATGATTGGAGCCATGTTTCTCGTTCACATCAGTTCTCGTCCGTCCATATCACAGCACTCCAGATGCTGGACATGTTCTGCATAAAGCATGAATCCTATTGCGGGAAAGACTATTTCCTTTAAAAGCTTTTTGCGGAACGAAGAAGCCATAATTCTGACACAAGTATAAGTCTAGTCACAACTGACTAAACATTTGGAGAGATCCCAGAGTTCTCAGAGGGGGTCGGAAGCAGGGCAGGAATGTTCCCATGACGCATTAAATAACACATACACACACACACACAACAGCCTTTTTACTGAGGCAATTGAGCAATAAATGAACTTTAAATGGACGTTAGAGGTTTGTTTTTCTTCCTAATGTATGGAGAAATGACCAAAATTCCACAGACGTTAACATCGGATGTAAGGTAGCCACCAACAATATATCCTAATCTTGGTGATACTAAATATCAGACCAGATAAGGAAATTAAAATCTGTGAAAATGAATGTGAATACGATGGAAGAATTGAGGTCCCGGAATGTTTTCTTTGCCTTTGAGCAGAGGGGGAACCCCAGCTTTAATGAAAGAAGAATCAATTTCCTATCAACTGATTCACCTTAGTCACCTTGAGAAGCAGGCACTAAACTCACCACAGCAGGATTCAAACCTGCACCATTTTACCCCCCTGGCCACGGGTTGTTATAGTTAAGGAAACAACAAATGTCGCCAGTTTCTCAAAAGCCCTAAATGGGTTTGTTGTGCTGCTGGGAAGCAATGTGGACGTGGACCACAGTTGGTTGACAGCTGCCTGTGCTTATACAGGGGTGGTTTACATAGGGCCTACCAAGCAGCTGGGGACGAGCCCTTCTAAGACGTGCAAGTCCACATTGGACACAAGGTCTGTTAAAATGTTGACTTGGACGGGATGGAAACACGAAGGGGAGCAACCGAAAGACGTAATGTCAACCCCCTAATGTCAAATCTTAGAACAGTGGACGAAATCCACCGGTCTACCTTGGGCTTTTAGTGAATAATTTGCAAGTCTTCATGTTGTCCAATGCTTCACTCTGGATTCTAGATTGCAGACTTTGCAACCATTTGCTGCCAAAATTGCTAAACTTTGTCAGGACCGCCAAAAAGGTTTCGATCTTTCAAGGTCTTAATTCCATGACTCACATCAAGCCTAATATGAACCCCATGAGCTCAGCGGGGGCACAAGTGTTCCCCGGCACAAGTGTGTCTGCTGTGGGCGCTGTGGTCGGAGACGGGGCGAAGAGATGGAGTCAGAATATTTATATTTCAGAACAATCTCACATGGTGTCGCTCACTCTTATTCTCCTCGAGATCGGATTTCTTTCTAAATGATGGCGTTGAGACTCGGGGCATTCTTGAGGTTTTCTCCCAATCTGTTTTCCTTCGCAGAAAATGGTGGAAAAAGCAGAGTTGGTTTGGACACGGCCAACATGTCGTGAACAAACATTTGTGGGACAAATGCAATTTTAACACCCACTGGACGCACAATTGGGCTCAGATATGTCAAAAGACCGCGGTGCGTGGTATATATACGGCTGGCCGTAAAGTAAGACAGATGATGTGAAGGTTTGTGGAAGCTGAAGAATGTTTGTGTTAGAGCGAGAGGGCTGTAGTTTGAGTTAAAGGGGGGATCCTAAAATAACCATGGCCTTGTGAAAGTATGCGGCAGAGCGAGGGAACGGTGGACGAGCTACAGGAAATGATGGATCAGTGGGACTGATTGTGAAGAGTGAGATTGGTTTTATCTGTTTTCTCGAACTAGGGACACGGGCAGACATCATTAGTTACTTCAGCTATATAAACAATAGTAAAGTTTATTGTAATGTTGCCTTTTATCAATCACAGTCTGTTTTTCCATCTCGTCTTTCACTACTTTTTGGAAGTCATTTGTAAATATGTAATAGCACTTAATGGTATATAACATCGGAATGTTGAAAAAAAGGGAAGTGGAGGCGGAGTCTTGGTAATCTGGAGACAAGCTGCCGTCTGTTAAAGTTTTCCCTTTTCTTTCAAAGTGATACATCAAGCCATGCAAAAGTTCTAGTTTGTCAGAATAATGATATCAGAATAAAAAAATGATTGTCCAAGTTTGGACAATAATGAACAAATCTACATCAGCTGACCTGCAGAAAAATAATATTGGACATCCATAGAACTTTATTCATCATCAATAAGTTTCCCTTTGGGAACCAAGACACTGCTTTCTGTGCCTTAACTCTGGTCTACAGTGAAACCAATGTGGCAGAAGAGAACCTACAGAAGGCAGCGTGGGTGTGAAGAGAAGATGAGTCAGTGTCCTGAGTCTGAGCCAATAGTGTCAATATGACAGACTATGGGTTTATTCTCACGGAATAATATTTGTATTGGGTTTGTCTGCAATTTGTTGAATTTGAGAAATATTTACATTTTCCTTCATTGGGGATGTAAATAAAGGAATGATGTGATAAGGGGGACAACACAGAGAAGCCAGATTGAGATGGTTTGGACATGTTCAGAGGAGGGACAGTGGATACTTTGGTAGAAGAATGATCCTAGAGATGGAGCTAACAGGTAGGAGACAAAGAGGAGATTGATGGATGCAGTGAGGGAGGACAGGGAGACAAATGTTGACTCACTTTGGCAACCCCTGAGAAAGGGACAGGCTGAAAGGAGTAGAAGAAGAAGGGATGTAAATAAAGGCTGGTTGTTGACGATGAAGAGCTCAATTGAAACTTTGTATTAATGGACGTTTGTCTTATTTCAGGTGGAGCAGTCAAAAGTGCTGATCAAAGAAGGTGGCGTCCAGCTGACGCTCACTATTGTGGACACACCAGGGTTTGGAGACGCGGTGGACAACAGCAACTGGTGAGGGGTTTGTTAAGTTTGTTTGCATAAATATCAAATAGAAAATACACCACAGCTCCTAATACCTTCCACCTGACTTTTCGTCCTCCTCCACAGTTGGCAGCCAGTCATAAACTACATTGACAGCAAGTGTGAAGATTTCCTGAACGCAGAGTCCAGGGTAAACCGCAGATCCATGCCAGACAACAGAGTCCACTGCTGCCTGTACTTCATCGCCCCCTCTGGACATGGGTAAGACTCAAGTTTGATGAGTCATGGAAGATAATGATGATGGTTGCTTTGGTTTTGGTCATTTTCTACAGCGCCCCCTTGTGTAGCTAAGACTTTTTCTTGCACATTCAGAGATGTCTATGCATCTATCCCTCTTTCTTCAATATCGGATTCGAAGGCAAATATTTTTGTTGCAAGAAATGAATGTGAAATTCCACTGCCTTATTTTAAGTCTGGTAAAATATGACATTTGTTTTGGTCCATCTTGCATCTCCACCCTATTCCTTCTTTGCACCACTTATAGTGAGTGTCTGCCATAGAAGAGGAGGCTGACTGCCAGTGGTTGTAGCCCACAAAAGCTTATATAACTCAGCTCTGCTCATGCTCAGTAGACTTCCACTCAACATCACTGGATAACTCCATAGCAAAGGAGCGCTAACACAGGCTGAAATAGTTTTTTGTGGCCCGTCTTGTGTGTATAACTGCAGTTTTGCAGACTGGGGGTAGGATACAGTTCAAGTCCTAGTCAGTTTTATTGTCCAGTTCATTTTTATCCTCATAGACAGAGGAGAAAATACAGTACAGATTGAACAGACTGCAGATTAATTAAGTCCATCCCGTAAATTCATCTCAAAATCCTTTTTTTCTTTGCACTCATGATTGCAAATTTCCTGTCAATGTAGAACATTCAAGTGAATTTGTAAGTGTGGTCAGAACGCCCCAGACAAGGATCATTTTATGCCAGTGATTCCTAATCTTATTTGAGCCATGACTCATGCATAACACCACCAAACCAAACCCTCACAAAAAGCATTTGGGATGAAATCTAATAATTCATATTATATTTACTAAAAATAAAGAATAGAGTGGAGGCAGGATGGAACGGCTGGGAAAAGAGTCAGCTAAGGTGGAGGGACAGTGATGAGACCAGCCATGATGGATGGATTAGAGACACTAGGAATAGATGGAAGAAAGGGGCTGGAGGAGTTAAAGATGCTGAGATTCTCTTCAGGAGAGACAACTGTCTCTTATACACATCTTTGTTTTCATTATGGATCGAGAAAAGTAGACGTCATTT